>JADLOZ010000350.1:0-175045 GCA_017562165.1 Ectropis grisescens | reverse complement strand
GAAATGGATCTACTACGCCAAGTGGATGTTGCTTATTTCGATTTTAAAAGGCCTTCGATCGTGTAAATAACGACGTACTCTTGGCAAAATTTGCAACAATAGGATTCACTCCAAAGCTGTTGGAGTTGTTTGCCAGTTACTTTTCTGATCGGTTTCAGTATGTGCAGTTGTCTGGTTTCCAGTCCGACCATTATTTGAGCTGTTCCGGTGTAAGTCAGGGCAGTACCCTAGGTCCGACCCAATTCGCAATAATGATCAATGACCTTCCAAGAGTTGTCAAGGCCGCGAGATGTCAAATGTTTGCCGATGACCTAAAGTTATATTTGTCTATCGGCGGTACGGATGACTGTGAGTTGCTTCAGAAAGATATCGATAGTGTAGTTCTTTGGGGAGAGTATAATGAATTGGATCTGAATCTCTCCAAATGTAAAACAATCTCATTCACTCGTTCCCGGAATCCCATCCGTTATGACTACCGAGTGGCGGATGTCTTGTTGGAGCGCGTCACTGAGATTGTGGACTTGGGAGTCACTTTGGACGTAGAGCTTAAATTCAACACATGTAGAACTTCTGTAAAAAGCTTTTAAGTCTCTCGGTTTCGTGATGCGGCAGACAACTAGGTTTCATGACAGGAACGCGATTCTGGTTTTATACAATAGTTTTGTTCGTAGTAAGCTGGAATACAATTCTGTCGTTTGGGATCCGCACGAAAGTAAATATAAGCTTATGCTGGAAAAAGTCCAACGAAAATTTGCCCGCTATCTATATAAAGAAACTATACGGATATTACCCGTTTCTATATCCATCCCTGTTTGTCGCCGGTATGGTCGGGTTCAACACGCTGGAGGTGAGACGTAAGTGCGCAATAGTGATCCACTATTACCGGCTCTTGAATGGATGGATTGATGATTCGGAAACCTTGGCGCGCTGTTCTCTGTCTGTCCCAGGCCGTGTGCGCCAGTCTCGCGCCTGCGCCGTCCGGAACCTGTTTCAGGCGCCGCGCGCACTACCGACACGGCTCGTTTCGCTCCCACCTCACAAGCCCTTAATCTGCTCAACAACCTACTCGCTCATACGCCAAATGTAGACTTATTTGTTGACAATTTCAATGTCTTTTAAGAGTTGCTATCAAATTTCTAAGTGAAAGTACTGCGTAATGTTTGTGAGAATAATAAATAATTTCATAAGTTCATAATTCATATTATGTACAATTTATTTTGAGTTTATGGTTTATATTGTAATTATTATGCAAACATTTGCAATGAAGATCATAATTAATGTAGCGTATAATTTGTGAATGTTAGAGACTCATTTATGTAATTTTTTCCCATAATATTTCTTGTTATAGGTATTATTACAAGTTATGATGTTTGATTTGTTATTTATTCTTAAGTTGTTTTGTAGTATTTTTCTGGCTTTCTGTGCGCTTTGGTGTATACTGTAAGCACAGAAGGCAACTGAAATTTAATAAATAAATAAATAAATAAATTAGCTCTAAAATGGCGCACCTTGATCTATGACTGGTCCCCTGCCTTATTAAAATTTTATCTAAATGCATTCCAAATGACCTCCCTGACCAGAGTAACTTGGTAAGGTGGGGAAAAGCCTCTGAAAATGTTGCTATACTTGTGGAGAGGCGATATGTACAGCAAGGCACATATTGGTGGGATGCAAGGTGCTCCTTAATGAGGTCATTACTCACGGCGTCATGACAGAGTACTTGAAATCATACGTGAAGCCATGAGCCTTTCGGTAGCTAGAGCCCAAAAGGGATTGACGACAAACAACAGACAAATTAACTTTGTAAAGAAGGCTCAACTTCAAACTCCAGGAACAAGCCTTACTCAATCCTGGGTACAGCACCTGATTGGACTATTTTAATGGACACGTATGAAAAGCACTACAAAATCCCAGAGGATGTGGGTGTTTCGTCATCCAGACCGGACATTTTCCTTTTTCTAGAGCTACGAAACGCATAGTCCTTGTAGAACTTACCGTACCGTGGGAAACTAATATACCTAAATACCACGATGAAACAAAATAAGTATTACGACCTCCTAAACGAATTAACAAAAACGGCTATGTAGTTAGTTTATACGCTGTAGAAGTGGGGCAGAGGGTATACCAGCAAAATCTCTCTATAACCTACTGAAAGACCTTGGCTTATCCAGAAGTGCTGTAAGTTCTATACTAGAACGTGTATCTAAAGCTGCACTAGTAGGCTCATATCAGATTTGGCTGGGCAGGGAGAGAAAAACAGAGTGGTGAAGGTGAGTGTTGATGTACGTCAGAAAGGGCCCTTAAACCTACGCCCGAGTCACAAGTCTCAGGAACTACTCGAGTTTTTCTCTCTGCCACACGATGGACCCGGCACCCGCACGGTGAATCCATGGAATGCTAAGAAGATCGTCTCTTTATGCACCAAAATTCCACCGTTACAATGGAAAGCATACTTATGTCGCCAAGATTAAATAATCGATTATAAAAATAAAATAATCAGATCATCAGGTATACTAATCACGTAAAGGTTATAACACTCTTCAGTACTAGGTAAAGTATCAGTTGGTCATAATACAAATGAAGGTACACTTATTAAATCCAAAAAGAAATCGAATCCTGAAAACCATTTTTCATTAACTTCAATCGAATCCATAGACACCAGAATAGACGATAATAGACCACTCTTGAAGAGAACTAGCTCCCACAAACACAGGGAATCCTACTGTGGGGGCTAGGGCTTCCTGACTTCATTATTGTAACTGTGCATTTTTGTTATTGTTAGAGTATTTTTAAGTATCGCATTTATAATCATGTTACATGTTGTTGGTCACTGAATAAATTATTATTATATTATTATAATAAACTTTGTATAGATTCCAAACTATGCAACGTCTTTATCATAATTATAGAAAGGTTTACACTTGCATTTACGACCATCGATATGAATGGATGGATGTGCCCACCCAAATTTTCAAGCGCACCGAATTACGGTACCGTTAGGAGAGACCTCGCCGCTAGCAATTCTAGGGGTCAAGTATATTGGTAGTTCTAAACCATACGCGCTACACCGAGGCACTGTCTCAACGGTGTCACCTTTTTAAAGTATTCAGGGCACGTCTTTGGATTTATATCGATGTTCAAAATGCTAACATGGGAGAAATAGATAACTGATAACTACAATAATATTAAGTTTGCTTGCATTTACACAACACTAGAAGGTTCCTACGGGCTCAATAATTAAATAAGTACTGCAAGGGTTCACGTTAAGTCTACAGCCCGTTTGTTGGGAATAACAATTTGACGACTATAAAAATATCAGTACTTCGTCATCAGGGAAAACATAATATCCCTTCTTTCACAATAAAATCAGAATAAGGGTAGAAATGAGATTAAGGTTAGAAATAAAATAAGGTTTGAAATAAGAATAAGATACGAGTTGAGTATGAGAACAGAAACAAGGTACTTTCACGCAGCAGGCGTCAACCGGGTATATAAAAAGAGTCTAAATTCACCGATAGAAATTGGGTGACGAGCGGTACTCCACAGTTCGCGTTTCTTCCTTCGATGGCTTCGGGATGCCGGGAACGCGGGGAACCGAGCCTCGCATAAAATACGGTTTGAAACCACCCACCTGAGGTTTTGATCACTTTACCAGATGATGAAAAGCGATGATCAAATGGTGATGAAAGTGCAGATCTGATCTCCAAGGTGGAGAGCTGATCTCCAGAAGGTGAAAGGTTTATCTCCACACGGTGAAAGGTGCAGAGAAGTGGCCGCCCCTGTTATTGGCCTTCTGGTCCACTTCGCTAGATATGCACCGCTGCTGACCTCTTTTCCTTTAGGTCTCACGTATTTAAATCGCGCCTTCTGCCGGACACTTCTCTGAAATCGAAATACCGAATTAAACACTGTCCCTTCAGGATTATCCACGGTTTATTCAATACGCGAGCTGCAGCAAAGACTTCAAGAAAACGAATCCTTACCTGCACCTTCGGGATTATTCACTATTTGTTTTATAGGCGACTTGCAGCTAGGACTTCAGGATATCGAATGACCACGTTCAATTCTCTCGTCAAAAATGTAAGCGATCTATTAC
Source organism: Ectropis grisescens (assembly GCA_017562165.1). Taxonomy (NCBI): domain Eukaryota; kingdom Metazoa; phylum Arthropoda; class Insecta; order Lepidoptera; family Geometridae; genus Ectropis; species Ectropis grisescens. The sequence goes on along the minus strand of JADLOZ010000350.1, from coordinate 170,949 downwards.
TCGACCTTTGGACTCCGACGCTCGTGACTACGACCTTGAGTGCTGTTGGCAGAGGACCTCGCACCGTTTCCGGGTTAATTCTGAAAGCCTTAAGGTCTATTTTTGCTGAGCGTCAAGAAGATTCTCGAAATTACCAGAACAATTCATCTATTTCCGTTTTCTAGTGGATCGTACTTACCTCAGTCTCTCATAGATGTCTCTGCGATCGGCGCAAGTTGCCCGCCGGAGACGTTGATTTTGACGGCACCTAAAGCTTCGGCTGATTTACCACAGATGTCGCTGTTAATAACTTTACTTTAAAATATTTTTTATAATTTATGGCAGGTGCACAAGTAAATACTGCTGGGTTGGGTGCGAGAAAAAAAAGGGAAGACCGAGACATGGTAAAACCTTTCTACAACAAGACGAAATGACGGTTACAAAGTGCACGCTATGAATTTAGAAATGCAAAGTGAGTGGTTAACCATAGGTGAGTTCTGTATCCCATTAGCTCTAAAATGGCGCACCTTGATCTATGACTGGTCCCCTGCCTTATTAAAAATTTTATCTAAATGCATTCCAAATGACCCTCCTGACCAGAGTAACTTGGTAAGGTGGGAAAAGCCTCTGAAAAATGTTGCTATACTTGTGGAGAGGCGATATGTACAGCAAGGCACATATTGGTGGGATGCAAGGTGCTCCTTAATGGGGGTCATTACTCACGGCGTCATGACAGAGTACTTGAAATCATACGTGAAGCCATGAGCCTTTCGGTAGCTAGAGCCCAAAAGGGATTGACGACAAACAACAGACAAATTAACTTTGTAAAAAAAGGCTCAACTTCAAACTCCAGGAACAAGCCTTACTCAATCCTGGGTACAGCACCTGATTGGACTATTTTAATGGACACGTATGAAAAGCACTACAAAATCCCAGAGGATGTGGGTGTTTCGTCATCCAGACCGGACATTTTCCTTTTTCTAGAGCTACGAAACGCATAGTCCTTGTAGAACTTACCGTACCGTGGGAAACTAATATACCTAAAGACCACGCGATGAAACAAAATAAGTATTACGACCTCCTAAACGAATTAACAAAAACGGCTATGTAGTTAGTTTATACGCTGTAGAAGTGGGAGCGAGAGGTATACCAGCAAAATCTCTCTATAACCTACTGAAAGACCTTGGCTTATCCAGAAGTGCTGTAAGTTCTATACTAGAACGTGTATCTAAAGCTGCACTAGTAGGCTCATATCAGATTTGGCTGGGCAGGGAGAAAAAACGAGTGGTGAAGGTGAGTGTTGATGTACGTCAGAAAGGGCCCTTTAAACCTACGCCCGAGTCACAAGTCTCGGGAACTACTCGAGTTTTTCTCTCTCTGCCACACGATGGACCCGGCACCCGCACGGTGAATCCATGGAATGCTAAGAAGATCGTCTCAAACAAAAATGACAGCCCGGAGAGACGGGATGACGCTGGAAAGACAGATGGCTGGTGGAAAAGACATCTGACGGATGGAAAGACATCTGACTGTTGGAAAGACAGCCGAGGTGAAGGCCTAGCAAGCCAAGCCCGAGAATTAAATCGCTAAAAGTCCAAATAAGAATAATACCCCTGGGACAGTCCGAGAGGCGGGCGGAAGATCTGTCCACCGTGTGATAGTAATGACGACCCTGGCGCGAATACGGACTTGAGATGCCCTGTGTGCGGGAAAATTTACAAGAGACGAGCCTGGTACCAAAAGCATTTAAAGACACATGATGGTGTTGAAGCACGACAGCCGTCGGTCAGTACTTCGACAAACACTATGGATAGAGTTGACCCTCATATATCCCAAGGTGAACCATCGAGTGAAAACTACCAGGAGTCCATTGTCATCAGGACACGTCTTGGCATTCCCAGTTTAAAAACTCTACCTGGAAAGTTCATGACGAAAACTTGGCGATCTTATTAGAACATCCTGGGCCAAAACAAGACCTAAACAGCCAAGTAGAAACTTTCCAGGACACCATATATACATACTTCTCGGAACATTACCCACCATCAACTTGTTATGCTCAAAATAGCAAGGAAAATATGTTCAAAATGAAATTGCGGAGGAAGAAAGAGAGTTAATAAAACGTCTTCGTGTAGCTAAAACCATGGGCGATAACCATCTAAGTCACCAACTGTCCAGGGCTCTAAGATCAATCCTTAAATTAATACAAGGAATATCGCTTCAAATTAGTAAAAATCGTGATAATTTTAACAGAGCTAAACACGAAGTAGACTTTGATAAAACCCTTTTCAATACTCCAAAAATATTTTCAGGGAGCAAAATGGAAAGCTTATCTTGACTAACGCGCAAATTTACGATCACTTTAAAAGCACATACGAAGTGCCTAAACGCGGGAGCTCGTACGTAGAACCAAACATCCAAAGACCTAATGATCCTCTGACAGGCTTTCAAGGCACCCCACCTAGTGAAGAGGAAGTAAACTATCAAATTAAAAAGAAAACTACTAAATCAGCTCCTGGCCCAGATGGCATTCCTTACATAGTGTATAAAAGTGTCCATCAGTTCGTAAACATATCTTGAATATATTCATTAAGATCTGGTCAAGAAAGCAAGTCCCAGTAGCATTTGGAAGAGCAATTTTGTCCTCATCCCTAAAAAGCAGGAAGTAACTCATCCCAAAGACACCAGACCGATAGCCCTAACCAATACAATTTCTAAAATCTTTTCAGTATTTTGCAAACAAAAATGACCACATTTATGACTAGCAATAGGTATTTCAGGCCCAATCACCAGAAAGGGTTCTTGCCTGGTATTTCTGGATGCCTGGAACACAATACATTACTAGCAGAAAGTTTGAAAGATGCCAGAACACATGAGAGGCAAATTACAGTCTGCTGGATAGACCTAGAGAACGCGCTTGGTTCTGTCCAGCATGAACTTATGATATTTGCCCTAAAATGGTATAACTTTCCTGCTGAAATTATTGACATAATTAATTCTTATTATTGCCACTTAAAATTCGTCATAGCAGTAAACAAGGAATACACAAAACCACTTGAATACAATGTAGGACTATTCCAAGGGTGCTGCTTATCACCAATAGTATTTAATATAGTTATAAATATTTTAGTAGACAAATTAATATCCCGTGAAAAGAAATGGGGCTACCGGTTTAAAATCAACAATAAGTACACTGAGTCAATCTTGGCCTTTGCGGACGACCTTGCAATACTTACACGTAATCCCAAACAGTGTCAAGAATTGTTGAACGAAGTCGATGAGTTCTGTACATGGACGGAGGGAATGAGGACAAAACCATCTAAATGTCATTGTCTTTGTCTGGGTAGAAGAAATACCAAATATACGTCTTACGATCCGGGACTCTCCATAAGTGGCCAAGGAGTTGCCACAATTGCAGAGGCAGTGCCTTTCAAATTTCTTGGTAGAAAGATAGATCACAAAGGACGTACACCATCATTAGAGGTGGTTGTTGAAAATTTCATGAACAACCTCAATAAGGTAGACCAGCAGCCTATCAGCAATATCAAAAAGCATGGATATATGACAACTACCTCACATCACGTCTCACTTGGCCTTTCCTAGTATATGACATCGGTAAAACTCTCCTGGCAAAGCTAGATGCCAATGTCATAAAGATATTGAAGTCATGGTTCGGATTGGCACATCCGGCTGATCCTCTACTCTTTTAGGGATCACAATAGTTTTGGGCTGAAACTAAAGAAACCGTCTGAACTTTACAAACACCTAAGAGTTACAAAACGCATGTTTTGGGAAAGTCGCAAGACGAATTAATTACATCTCTCCCAAAAGACAAAACTGCTTCAGACCTGGAATCTAGACTTCAATTCCATAAACAATTTATGGCAGGTGCACAAGTAAATACTGCTGGGTTGGGTGCGAGAAAAAAAGGAAGACCGAGACATGGTAAAACCTTTCTACAACAAGACGAAAATGACGGTTACAAAGTGCACGCTATGAATTTAGAAATGCAAAGTGAGTGGTTAACCATAGGTGAGTTCTGTATCCCATTAGCTCTAAAATGGCGCACCTTGATCTATGACTGGTCCCCTGCCTTATTAAAATTTTATCTAAATGCATTCCAAATGACCCTCCTGACCAGAGTAACTTGGTAAGGTGGGAAAAGCCTCTGAAAAATGTTGCTATACTTGTGGAGAGGCGATATGTACAGCAAGGCACATATTGGTGGGATGCAAGGTGCTCCTTAATGGGGGTCATTACTCACGGCGTCATGACAGAGTACTTGAAATCATACGTGAAGCCATGAGCCTTTCGGTAGCTAGAGCCCAAAAGGATTGACGACAAACAACAGACAAATTAACTTTGTAAAAGAGGGCTCAACTTCAAACTCCAGGAACAAGCCTTACTCAATCCTGGGTACAGCACCTGATTGGACTATTTTAATGGACACGTATGAAAAGCACTACAAAATCCCAGAGGATGTGGGTGTTTCGTCATCCAGACCGGACATTTTCCTTTTTCTAGAGCTACGAAACGCATAGTCCTTGTAGAACTTACCGTACCGTGGGAAACTAATATACCTAAATACCACGCGATGAAACAAAATAAGTATTACGACCTCCTAAACGAATTAACAAAAACGGCTATGTAGTTAGTTTATACGCTGTAGAAGTGGGAGCGAGAGGTATACCAGCAAAATCTCTCTATAACCTACTGAAAGACCTTGGCTTATCCAGAAGTGCTGTAAGTTCTATACTAGAACGTGTATCTAAAGCTGCACTAGTAGGCTCATATCAGATTTGGCTGGGCAGGAGAGAAAAAACAGTGGTGAAGGTGAGTGTTGATGTACGTCAGAAAGGGCCCCTTAAACCTACGCCCGAGTCACAAGTCTCGGGAACTACTCGAGTTTTTCTCTCTCTGCCACACGATGGACCCGGCACCCGCACGGTGAATCCATGGAATGCTAAGAAGATCGTCTCTTTATGCACCAAAATTCCACCGTTACAATGGAAAGCATACTTATGTCGCCAAGATTAAATAATCGATTATAAAATAAAATAATCAGATCATCAGGTATACTAATCACGTAAAGGTTATAACACTCTTCAGTACTAGGTAAAGTATCAGTTGGTCATAATACAAATGAAGGTACACTTATTAAATCCAAAAGAAATCGAATCCTGAAAACCATTTTCATTAACTTCAATCGAATCCATAGACACCAGAATAGACGATAATAGACCACTCTTGAAGAGAACTAGCTCCCACAAACACAGGGAATCCTACTGTGGGGGCTAGGGCTTCCTGACTTCATTATTGTAACTGTGCATTTTTGTTATTGTTAGAGTATTTTTAAGTATCGCATTTATAATCATGTTACATGTTGTTGGTCACTGAATAAATTATTATTATATTATTATAATAAACTTTGTATAGATTCCAAACTATGCAACGTCTGCGATATACATCTTGGGTTATTACTTATGAATATGTACTAGAAATAAAACAATTATTGATCAATCTTGTTGTTTTTATTTATCCAACTTGTAGAGTTTAAACCAAACCATTTCACCAATACTTTATCACCTTTTCTTCTAATTACTTTTTCTACCAGGTAGACATCAGGATATTTAACTTTCTGCAACTCTTGCTCATAGAAGCCTCCCAATATAGGTTGACCATTTTCATCTTGCAATTTATAGGTGATTGGATTTGTGGTAACCTTTTTTACGACTTTAAATATTTCTGCACTCCAATTTCCGGTGTAACCTTTAGAAAAGATGGATTTATGTTTGCTTATTCGTACAAAGTCACCAAGTGCATATCTCGCTTTAGGTCGCACTTTGATAAAATTGTAAACATTGGATAACAGAGCGCCGGCGTTTGCATGATTCAAGGTTACTGGAGCAACCTTGATAGTGCTGTGAACTTTGTTGTTATATCTATCTATTATGTCACCCAACATACGTCCGTTCCATTTATAAGAGCTCTCGTATGTAAATTTTTGCCAAACCCAAGCTTTGATAGTTCTTATGAGTATCTCAACAATAGAAGCTTTCTTCACACTAAACGTGGAGTAGTGATTAATGTTGTATTTTTTCATCAAAGTTTGACAAACTTTTCATTGAAAAACTCACGACCGTTGTCAGACTGAATATTCTTAGGTCTCCTTTTTAGACAATTTTTACCTAGTATATTCGACATGGCTTGCGTCACATTTTCAGCAGACTTACTCTTGATGGGTTGAACCCACGCATACTTTGAAAATGTATCAATACAAATCAGTATATACTTATGACCGTTATTATACTTGGCATATTGCTGCATATCAATCAAATCAATTTGCCAGGTGTCATCTAAGCCCTTCTGTATGAAACGTCTCCGTGGAAAATTTTTACGAGCATTTCTATGTAGCTCGCGAACAACCTGCAACTTGTTCATCGTGACTCTTCTCTATCCCCGCAAATTTGATGAGAACGGTAGTGATGGTGATGACTGCCGCGGTTGCAACCGTAATGGTTTTGCCAATGCCGGCGATGTGAGAGGCAGTCGTGACGACTTTAGCTTTGGTTTTGATGTTGATGACACTGCTGTGGGTGATGGTACTGTCGCCGTCGCTGCCGATGACGGTACCGTTGCTACTGCTGCTGCTGGCTGTGGTGCTGCAGGTGTTGGCGATGATGGAGTCGGTTTAAGTTTTGCTTTAGGAGAGTGGTATTTCTGTATAGTTTGCAAGATTTCTTCCATACTTTGAGAGGTTTTTTTAATTTTCAGAATGCATAGATTAATAGCCTCATCTAGTTGGTCCTTTACGACTACATCATTTTTAGAAATACCTCGGCGAACATTTCTCAGAAGCCGGTTCTCAAAGTTGATTTGAGTCTTCATAATCTTTAGGTTTTGTTCTGAGGTTTTACCATCGTTGCGACGGTCAAGAAAACGTCCAAACTTATTAACAGTCATCTTATTACTAGATTAGGATTCTTGAAATAAATGAGAGAGCTTTATAGCTGAGAGAGGTGATGCTAGTTCAAGACTGTGTAGGACGTATTATATTAGCTTCTTGCAATTCCTCAATTATAGCGAGAATTTCATTATCATGTGCGTTATTGTCTGCACCTTGTGAAGTGATAAGAAGACGTAAGCGTTCAACTAACTCATTAGGATCATCCCAATATATTAAATCAGTGTTTGGATTATTATCTTTTCATTACCAAACGTTTGATATTATTTGCTGTTGAAGAAGATCGGTCTTTGAGACATCCACCTTGCTTAGGTAATGATTGATTTTTAATATATTTAGAGTATTTGAGACTCTTATCGCCCTGTATCTGACCATCAGGTGCAAAATTTCGTCTATGAGAATTAGTCATGGTAACTATATTGCGATAATTGACACCATCAACCGTTCTAATGAGTGATAGGTTGGGGTCTTTTTTAAATAAAAGTTCCATCAAGCCGGGGGAGTAGTTGAATTTCTCATTTTTGATTTTAAAATAATCCTTGCCAAAACTGATAATACTATTATCTCCTATATGAAATCCATCTGAATATATGCGTACTTCATACGGTATTTTGTTTATCTGATTGATTACAAGATTATTCATGTAGGGTTTTGCAATAGAATTAATAACATCTTGACTGAAATCAGATTTTTTGATAGATTCAACCGATTCAATACTCGAGTTGTATGGGTCTGACTCTTCATCAGCGTCTTTATAATCAGCATCATCATCATTATCATCATCAATGATACGATCTGTATCAGTCTTATTTTTATACTGAGAGATAGAACTATCATTCGACTTGGCTCGTCTTTGGATGCAAATTCAACCTTACCCTCGTTCAGTGACTTAATTGTCTTTTTCACAGACGCTTCTTATCAGCAAAGATCTGCACCTTTGAAGTACTCATGATGAAATGTTTCGATCTCACTCGTGTTTACCAGTTTTATCCTGATTCAGAGCTGGTAGTCACACTTTATAAAACTACAAACGTGTCTATTCCTTTTCGATAGCGACCCTTGTTCAGCTCGCTCTCTTTATTGATAACTAAAAATCCATACTTCTCTTTCGCACATTCTCTGCAGAGATCTAGAAATGCATACCACGACATGTCTGTATTCACGTGATCGTCGTAATCATGCTTCAGATTCATTTCGTCCTGCTTAAAAATAACCATATAGTTTGCATTATCTCGCACCAGCTGTTTAGGTATTTTGCTATAGGTTTGACATAGATAAAAACAGTTAACCCCTTTGTGCCTACCCATAGCAAAATGCATACGAATAGGTTCTTGATTTTCCATTGGTTGACACATCATCAAATATTATAATACTATTATTGTTAATCTCTTCCGGTGATGTGACCTCCGTCTTATCCGAGAATGTGTAAAAGTTTATTTCTGGCACGTGTTTGAAAACTTGATTTAAAAACACATATTTGGGCTGATTCAACGATTTTGAATACAAGTAAATATTATCAAAATTAAACCTTCAGCCTCAATAGGAGAGAGAGCAAGAGATTTGTTTTACCACACCCAGACGGACCGCATACTAAACATCGTATACTGTTAGGCAGCAGCATACCGTGTCTGGAAACGTTGCAATCACCGCTGTTTGGATTCACATCCCATTCTTTAACTGATAAGCTGGTGGGTTGTTTTATAAACTTCATTTCTAGTGAGGTCTTAAAACTGCTTACACAGTTTTAGTGAGGTTTATAATAATCTTGACGTTAGCACTCGACTGACCTCTACGATAAGAAAAATGATAATGTACGAGAGAAATTTTGTCAGTCGTAAAAAACCCACTGTCAAGATAGGAGGTGGATTTGTGAATACATTCATTAATAAATTACCTTTCGAGTTACACCTTCCTGGATATAATTACTGCGGGCCTGGAACAAAATCGGAGAAACGTCTTAAAAGAGGCGATATTGGCATCAATCCTTTGGATGAGGCGTGCAAAGCGCACGATATAGCTTACGCTCAAAGTCCATCCCTGGAAGATCGAAATAAAGCTGATTTAGAGTTGGCCTTTGTTGCGGCTAGACGTTGGCGCAAATCTAATAGTCTACCCGAAAGAGTCTTTGCTCTCGGAGTCAATAAAATTATGAAGTTTAAAGCGAAACGTGGTATGGGAATGCATATCAAAAATGTCATATCGGCCGCACGTAAAGCTGTAAAGAAACGTATCTCAAATAAACCATCAACGTCACTGATGACGGCAGCCGTCAGTAAAAAGCTGATGAGCGTAGCAGTAAAGGCTGCCAAAAAGAGTATGAAAAACAAGAAGAGACATGTCTTGAAAAAACCGAGGGTTATTCCTATTCCGAAAAAGGGAGGTTTTTTACCGTTGATACCTATTCTCGAAGCATTGGCGGCTGCTGGCACTTTAGCGGGCGGGGTTACAACTGCTGCCAAAAACATATATGAGATGGTGCACAAGAAAGATCCTGCAAAAGTTGATGCTACACCGCATGCCTTAGGTAATGGTATGTACTTGGCACCTTACAAAAAAGGAATGGGTCTCTATTTGTCACCTTATCAAAAAAACTAATAATAGCCCTACCAAATCACGCTCTCTATGACTTTGAACTCGTGAAATATGCTAAACAGATGAAATTTCCTCCTTTCCGCAGGGTGTTTATGCGAGACGGTCTCAGAAGATCAAAACCTTGGAGGCGTGAGACGGGAATCGTCAATTTAGATGATTTACATGGGGCAGGAACACATTGGGTATCGTATGTGAAGACGGATCAGTGTTGCGAATACTTTGACAGCTATGGAGATCTCAGACCACCGCAAGAGTTTCTCACTTACATGAAGAATGGTGGTGTCAACCCTGAAACCATTACATATAACTACAACAAAGTACAAAAGAGTATAGATTATAACTGCGGTCATTTATGTTTACGTTTTCTGTCAAATGTATGCATGGTAATGTTTACGAAATAAAATGGTATTAAAATGTGATTATTGTTTTATTACCTCATTCGACAGCCTCACCTTGTATAGTGATAATGTCTCTTACCATATCGTTAAACGGTCACAGTTCAATTTTGAATTTAGTTTTTTTTCCCTGTATCGAATTGGGAGAAGGTGAATACGAGTGTGCTTTGATTTATTTCCAAACCAAACATTCAACTCAATACCTAATGTGGATGTTACCAATAACCTATTTCACTATGGAGGCAATATCATTAAAATTCCCGAGGGGTCTTATGAGTTGGAGGATATTATACAGTACCTCCATATATCTATAAATATAGTCACCACCAACTCTATAAGAATAGAGTGCAATATCGTCCAAGGTTCATTCATTAACAACAAACCGTCACACGTACTACACGAATTTACTCCGACAGTACCACCTGGATATCAAATAATCGAATGCCCTCCCAATCTTATTTATCTACCATTGAAGTTCAACACAATTCAGAACCTTCAAATACGTATTGTTAATGAACAAGGAAAACTAGTTAATTTTAGAAAAGAAAATATTTATCTACGTTTACATATAAGAAAAAGATAAAAGCTATGATTATGTATAAAGGTATTGTTGAAGCAGCACAAACACATAGTTTTGCGAGTAGCATAGCAGAAACAACACCTCCACAGCAATTTTCAACTGGTGCCGCTCTCTTATCCGATATTATTACAAATAGAAAGCAGAAAATCAATATTCAAAACCACGAAAAACCTAAACTGAAAGCAGAAAACGTATTGTTTTTAAAATCTCTTGGTCTACGGTGAAAAATGAAAAAAAATTTATTACCACAAAAATTACCAAGATATACAAGACAAAGGTAGAACAATCACATCGATTTTTGTACACAATTATTAAAATAATATAGTAATATCCGTTGGTTTCCCACTAGGCAAGCCTGTATCGGGAAAACCAAAATCCAGAGGAAACAATAACAATTAGACCAAGTCTCGCATTCAAGACAGACAACATTTGACAGGTTACTCAAAACAAACGGTGTACTCAATAATGTCTTCAATTTTAAATATTGGTCAAAAGGTGTTGTTTGATGACAGCATTGAGGGTATCGAATACCATTCATACACACCTTTCAATGAATTCTACAAAAACAATGATGAAATACGTATTCATATCAATAACCAGGATGCAATAGTACTACCGAGTGAGAGTCAACTGATAATTGAAGGTAACACTACTAAAGCTTCCGCTTTTATCAACAATGCGCCTGCTTTCCTGTTCCAAGACATTCGTCATGAATTAAATGGGGTGGAGGTTGATCGATCAAAGAACTGTGGTATCGCCACAACGATGAAAGGGCTCTTATCATACTCTGAGGAAGACAGCAATGCCTTGGAAAACAGTGGACGGAATTTGAACGGTTTCAAAGAGATTGACGGTGATTTTTGTTTTACTGTACCACTCCGACATCTTTTAGGATTTGCCGAGGATTACAATAAAGTGATTGTGAATGCTTAAGCATGAGCTAATCTTGAACCGTAGCTCTACAGATCTAAATTGTGCCATATCAAAGGATGTAACCAAAACAATAGATGTAAAAATAACCCGCATCATATGGAGGATGCCTATAGTTAAGGTATCTGATAAAGAAAAACTACGCTTGTTGAGCTATGTGGAAGATAACATTCCGATACCTATAGCTATGAGTATCCAGTACTACCGACCTCTCAAAAACACGTATGGACAGTAAAAACTAGTACTCTGTTGTACGTTTTGTTATTATCGGGTTTCAACATTTACGTAATAATGATGTCATCAAAGATAAGAGTGTGTTTGACCATAGTAATTTTTATAACGCGCGGCTTTATCTCAACTCTCAGTACTACCCGTATGACTCATTCTCTAATGATTTTGAAAAAGGTCTCTACTCGCTTCTGTATCAGGCATTTAGCAGTTTTAAAAGGGAGTACTATGGGGTTAAGGGTTCAAATGTTCAAGTAAATCCACCACACTTTAAAACTAAATCCCCTCTAATTGTTATCGATTGTTCGCGACAAGCAGATTCGCTTCGTTCAGGTGCTGGTGGTGCTATTGATATCAAATTGGAGTTAGAGTTTAAAAAGTCATTACCCTCTGACACAACCGCTTACTGTTTAATTTTAAACGACTCACTGTTTGAGTATAGCATTCTTACCAAGTCTGTTCGTAAAATAACAAACTAACAAAACGCTTTGAAGTCTATTTGATCTGGTCTGTTCTAAATCTGATCTGATCTGTTATATACCTCATCAGTTGCATATCAGATCTGTTGATCAGATCTGATCGGTATAACAGTTTATAAGCAACCCGATTCAACAGAACCAGTTCAGTTGCTCCTCGAGAATCACATCGGTAATATGTTCAACACACTGCAATACTCCTACACCCCATCGATTCCATCATTTAATTTTGAACTCTGTAAATATGTATGTAAAGATTATCACTACATTAGTGTCGTGTTTTTCCTTTTTAATTTATTGTCTACTGAGCTCCTATATAATATGTCAGTGTCATGTCAGTGACACCAACTGTTTGCATTCAAATTTTTTTCTAAGTAAAAGTTAGGTAGATTTATTTTAAAAAAGAGTGGAAGAATTTTAATTGTTGATTGCATTTTACATAAATACACGGGTAACTCACGTATAATGTAGTCAGTCCAGTCCGACTCAAGTTTCGATCGCGTCCGGCGATCTTTTTCAAGGAGAGTGCGCGCGCGGGTTCGCAGCTCGTTTAGCACTGCGGGCAGCCGCACGGCGCGCACGCAAGCTCAACGATTGTTGCGGGGGTGCAGGTGAGGGGGTGCGGGAGGGCTGCGCCGGTGTACTCTGGAACTCGTCGTCGCTGGTGAGCTGCGCGTCGGGAATATTGCAGCACACTGAGCTCACTGTGTCCTCACCACCAGTCTGAACACACTGCTGAGCCTTTTGGAGGCAAGGTTTCCAAGCGGGTGCCACATGCCATCCACCATCTCTGTTAAACGTCGGACGCTTACCGATTTCAATGGCCTCCCTGACTTTACGGGGTATAAAAGACTTCTCCCAGCCAGGACCTCCGCCTTATCAAATCGAATGAAGTGTTGAGCGTCCGAACAGAGAGCGTGCTCCGCCACCGCAGAGCTGTTGCCATCCAAATTCTTGATCGCGCGTATGTGTTCCGTAAGCCTCGTGGACACATTCCGACGTGTTTCACCCACATAGCTCTTACCACAATCACAGGGAATCATGTACACCCCAGGCACACCCAAAGGGTCTTTGTCCTTAGGGGAGCGTACCACTTGCCTTAACTGCCTGAGTGGACGAAATATTGTCTTGATGCAATAACTTCGGCGTAACAAGTGTCCAATGTTATCCGTCACTCCTTTAATATACGGCAGGTAAGCGGCCGCCCTCTCCACCGAAGCTGGAAGCTACATTATACGTGAGTTACCCGTGTATTTATGTAAAATGTGTAATAACCACGTTAGTTTTCATACTAAAATTGTTGATTGCATAAAATAAGAGAATCTTCTTCTTCTTCTATCTATCTATCTATATATATCTTATCTTATATATATATAAAACTCAAAGGTGACTGACTGACTGACTGACTGACTGACATAGGTAGTGATCTATCAACGCACAGCCCAAACCACTGGAGGGATCAGGCTGAAATTTGGCACACAAGTAGATGTTATGACGTAGGCATCCGCTAAGAAAGGATTTTGATAAATTCTACCCCCAAGAGGGTGAAATAGGGGATGAATGATTGTATGAAACTTTTTATTCCTTAGATATATTGGCATGAAATTTCATAAAAATTGAGTTTAGCTAAAATCATGAGACACGTATTACAGCGTTTGACAAAATTCAACCCTCCAAGGGATGAAATAAGGGATGAAAGTTTGTATAGAAACTTTTTATTCCTTGGACATATTTACATCAAATTTCTTAGGTACTTAGTACTGCCAAAATAATGAGAGTTTGACAGAATTCAACCCTCCAAGGGATGAAATAAGGGATGAAAGTTTGTATAGAAACTTTTTATTCCTTGGACATATTTACATTAAATCTATCTTCTATCTATATATATAAAACTCAAAGGTGACTGACTGACTGACTGACTGACTGACTGACATAGTGATCTATCAACACACAGCCCAAACCACTGGAGGGATCAGGCTGAAATTTGGCACACAAGTAGATGTTATGACGTAGGTATCCGCTAAGAAAGGATTTTGATAAATTCTATCCCCAAGGGGGTGAAATAGGGGATGAAAGATTGTATGAAACTTTTTATTCCTTTGGCATATTTGCATGAACTTTCATATTCATATAAATTGAGTTCGGCTAAAATCATGGGGTACGTATTACAGCGTTTATCGAAATTCAACCCTCAAAGGGATGAAATAAGGGATGAAATTTTGTATCTCTATATATATAAAACTCAAAGGTGACTGACTGACTGACTGACTGACTGACTGACATAGTGATCTATCAACACAGCCCAAACCACTGGAGGATCAGGCTGAAATTTGGCACACAAGTAGATGTTATGACGTAGGTATCCGCTAAGAAAGGATTTTGATAAATTCTATCCCCAAGGGGTGAAATAGGGATGAAAGATTGTATGAAACTTTTATTCCTTTGGCATATTTGCATGAACTTTCATATTCATATAAATTGAGTTCGGCTAAAATCATGGGGTACGTATTACAGCGTTTATCGAAATTCAACCCTCAAAGGGATGAAATAAGGGATGAAATTTTGTATCGAAACGTTTTATTCCTTGGGCATATTTGCATGAAATTTCATATAAATTGAGTTTGGCTAAAATAATGAGGTACGTAATACAGCTTTTATCGAAATTCAACCCTCAAAGGGTGAAATAAGGGATGAAAGTTTGTATAGAAACTTTTATTCCTTGGGGATATTTGCATGAAATTTCATATAAGGTGACTTCAGTTAAAATCATGAGGTACGTATTACAGCGTTTATCGAAATTCAATCCTCAAAGGGAGAAATAAGGGATGAAATTTTGTATCGAAACGTTTTATTCCTTGAACATATTTAGTGTGGCCAAAATAAAGAGTTGTGTATCACATTTTTTCAAAATTTAACCTCTAAAACGAGTTAAATAGGGGATGAACGTTTTATAAAATAAATATTAAACGCAGCGGACATACACTTAGGACATTCTTAAAATATTTCACACACGTATTATTTTTATAATGTAGGCAGCCACCAAGGGAGGATTTCTCAAAATTCAACCCCTAAAGAGATGAAATAGGGGATGAAAGTTTGTATGAAGCTTTTTATTCCTAAGACATAATTGCATGAAATTTCATTAAATTATGTTTGCGTAATATCATGAGGTATGTATTACAGTGTTTATCAAAATTAAACCGTGAAAGCGGTGGAATAAGGGTTGACAATTTGTACAAAACTTTTATTCCTTGGACATATTAGCATCAAATTTTGTAAGAGTTGAGTACGGCCATAATAATGACTTACGTAGTACATTTTTTATCAATTCATTCTCTAGGTTTTAAAATAGGGGATGAAAGTTTTATGATAACGCACAGGACGTACCCTTAAGACATACTTAAAATTTCACACACGTATTCTTTTTATGACGTAGGCATCGACCAAAGGAAGGTTTTTCAAAATTCGTATGAATTGATTTCAGCTAGCATCACGAGGTACATATTACAACATTTATCAAAATTTAACCCTCAAAGGGGTGACATAAGGGTAAACTATCATAGTTTTATGAAACTTTTATTTCTTGTACATATTTGCATCAAATTTTGTAGAAATTGAGTACAGCCTAAATAATGAGTTATGAGTACATTTACTTCCAAAATGTAACCCATAAGAGGGTAATATGACATTCTTAAATTGTCACATACGTATTCTTTTTATGACGTAGACATATTCACTAAGGACGGATTTCTCAAAATTCAACGCCTAAAGAAAATATGTATGAAAGTGTGTATTATGAAACTTTTTATTCCTTGGACATATTTGAATGAAATTTCGTATAAATTGAGTACGGCTAATATGTGTAATGAGTTATGTGTTTCAGTGTTTTTTTTTTCAAAATACATCGTCTAATGTAGTAAAATAAGGGAAAAAGTTTGTGTGAACATTTTTATTTCTTGTGACATATTTGCTTTAAGCTTTGTAGGATATGAGTACGGAAAAATAATGAGCTATGTAAAACAGAGTTTTCCTAAATTTAATCCCAAAGAAAGTGTATGAAAAGTGGGTATGAAAATTTTATATATTATAAATAATATTACGCACAGGAGACATTGTATTTACATGTGTGAAAATGTAAGTATATTTATATTTTATGAAGCAAACAAGAAAGAAGGATATTTTTCAAATTCATACTAGGTACGTAATAGTGGATAAAATTTTGTACGGACTTTAGACATGTTCTAAAGACTATAACGAAAAGCTTTGACGGACTACTTTTGTTACAATAACGCCTAGGCTGTGAAAGGCGTTCACAAACTAAGTGGAGAGAGATACTCTAAGACGTTGCCTGAATGGATTTTTCATGATGATTACAACGCTGGTGTTTCCAAATTGAGACTGAATCGGTTTCTTCTAGGATAGCAAGCTCTACCGTAGACCACATAATCACTTAACTTAAGGCGACATTGCGGTCAAGAGTAAACCTATTATAGCAGTTAAAACATTTATTTGCATGAACATTAAAATAATGAGCGTATTAGTTTTCCAAAATTCAACCCCTGAGATGGTAAAATAGGGAATTAAAATACATAATAACGCATAAATTACCCTTAGACCTATTATAGACGAGCATTAGTTATGTTATTATTTGACGCTCATGCTATCAAAGTAGGAATCTACAATAAAAAACTTACTGAACGCGAGCGAAGCCGCGGGTTAAAGCTAGTTTTTATATATAAAACTCAAAGGTGACTGACTGACTGACTGACTGACTGACATAGGTAGTGATCTATCAACGCACAGCCCAAACCACTGGAGCGATCAGGCTGAAATTTGGCACACAAGTAGATGTTATGACGTAGGCATCCGCTAAGAAAGGATTTTGATAAATTCTACCCCCAAAGGGATGAATGATTGTATGAAACTTCTTATTCCTTAGATATATTGGCATGAAATTTCATAAAAATTGAGTTTAGCTAAAATCATGAGACACGTATTACAGCGTTTGACAAAATTCAACCCTCCAAGGGATGAAATAAGGGATGAAAGTTTGTATAGAAACTTTTTATTCCTTGGACATATTTACATCAAATTTCTTAGGTACTTAGTACTGCCAAAATAATGAGAGTTTGACAGAATTCAACCCTCAAGGGGATGAAATAAGGGATGAAAGTTTGTATAGAAACTTTTATTCCTTGGACATATTTACATTAAATTTCTTAGGTACTTAGTACGGCCAAAATAATGAGCTATGTAGTACTTTTTTTCAAAATTCGTCGCCTAAGAGTGTTAGACAAGGGATGAAAGTTTTATATTAACGCACAGGACGAAACCTTAGGACACACACTTTAAATTTCACACATATTTATTTTTATAGCGTACGTAGCCACTAAGGAAGATTTCTCTAAATTCAACCCTAAAGCGATGAATTAGGGGATGAACGATTGCATGAGACTTTTTATTCCTTGGACTTATTTGCATGAAATCCTACTTCCTACTCATATTATAAATCTCAATGTATGAATGTTTGGATGTTTGTTGCTCAATCACGCCCAAACGTCTCAACAGATCGAGCTGAAACTTAGTACACAGATAGCTTATAGTCTGGAATAACACATAGGCTACATTTTATCCCGAAATCATGCACGGTTCCTTAGGGATCAAGTATAAATAAATGTAAGATCGGAACGCCTAACTAGATTTTGTTGCAATTCGAAACACAGATTCAAACATCAAAATAAAACAGGCTATTTACTATCCCGAAAACATACACAGTTCCTGTATACGTAACTCCAAGTAGTATGGGAAGCTTAGTTCACCCATTAAACTCTAGATGGCGCTGTAAGGCAGTTAAAACGCGCAAACGAGTTACATGAAGGTTTTGATATACGAATTTTAGTTTTGAATAAATTTTGTCTTCCACCAGCTGAGCACTGTGGTTTTATTTGCAATCCAATTGCTCTGTGATACTGCTAGGCAAGTAGTACCAAGGGAGATCAACTTCTTCATGGTCCTTCGAAGCCGATTTTAGAAAGTTACGAGGACAGTAACTGTCTACCGTGAAGGCAGCGACCGGGAGAGTAGCTGTCCAGGAGGCGTTAGTCGCACGGCTCAGGTTGCCAGTGCGCGACGCTGTTAGTGATAGTGAAGTGATAAGTACGAAGTGAACACGTGAGTGAATCAGAATAAACTGTAAGTACTTTACCCAGTTAGTGATAAGTTAGTTTAGCTAGGGACTTAGAATAATTTGCATGGTTAGCTTAGGGACTTAGAATATTTTAAGAAAAAACGACGGAACGGGGAATCTATGCCCAATTTCCCTTCAAGTGTTTAATTGTCAAACACATAGAAAATTTTTGCTATTTTTGGACTTGTAAAATTTTTTCAAATTTTATCTTTGTAAAGCTCATAAGTTGCTTATTTAACTGTATTGGTTTTGAAGTTGTTGCCAGTAATTTGATTGTGATTTATTTTATTTGTTAAAATGGATCAGTTAATTGACTATCAAGATGATCTGTTTCGGAGAATAATTAAAGCTAAAAGTAATTATAAGAAGACTCCCAAAGAAAGATTAACCAAGGAGTACATCGAAGGGAGGCTTGAGGCGGTGGATCACCTATGGTTTGAATTCCTTGCCGGTCATAAGGAACTTTTGAAGGCTCATAGCAGAGCCAATTTAGAAACATCTTCATATGTTAAAAATGATACTTATGATAAATGTGATGAGTATGGCTTGGAATACAAAACGGAATTAAAATTAAACTAGCTAGCTTTACTGGCAAGCGCATCGTTGATCCACAGTGTCAATCTGAAGATAGGTTGCAAACAAATGTGAAGCTACCGAAAGTCAACATTGATCCTTTTTCAGGAAAATGCTATTCTGAATGGACTACTTTCGCGACCTCTTCAAATCTCTCATTCACAAGAATGAGGGATTAGACGAGTCGAGAAACTCCTAATACTTGAAGGGGTATTTGACGGGGAGGCCAGGCAATTACTGAGTAATATTCCTATAACTAAAGATAATTATCAAAGAGCTTGGGAGCTATTAGAGGAGAGATATAGATAATAAAAATACATATCTAACCAGATCCTTGACAGATTACTGGGGCAAGTGTGTGACTCAAGAATCTGCAACTGGTTTGAAGTATCTGTTAGATACAACAAATGATTGCTTGGCTGCCCTCTCAAATATTGGGATTAAAACTGAAAATTGGGACATCCTAATTATTCATATTGTAGCCAAAAAGTTGGATCCGGAATCTAGAAGACAGTGGGAGTTTAGTACTGCTGAGGGGCATGCGTTGGACGAATTGCCCACATTCAAATTGTTTCAGCAATTCCTTACTAAAAGATATAGGGCCCTGGAACACCTGGATTCTAGATCCAACACGGGCCTGAAAGCTCAAAACCGTAACCTCATGTCAGTTACTAAAACAAAATCTATGCACATTGCACATGATAGGTGTACATATTGTTCGGAGGAACACACACTTGTCAATTGCACGGCGTTTAAGAGAATTCCTGTAGAATCGCGACGGAATTTTGTTCAAGCAAATAAAATTTGTTTCGGTTGTTTAGGTGTCAATCACACTGCCCATACATGCAGGGCAAATGTAAAATGCCGAGTTTGTTCGAAACGACACAATTCTCTTTTACATCAATCAATCAAGGATGATGCTGATGCGTCCACCAGCCATATGTCACGGGCTGCTGAACAGACACCACCATCAGAGGAAGAAGAAGAGTTAGAACCAGTCCAACTAGAGGAAGATCATGTTGTATCTTATTTTGCAAGCAGACATAATCCCATATTATTGGCAACAGCTCTAGTAAACACACAGGCTAACAATGGTCAGTTTTGCACTATAAGAACGTTGTTAGATCAAAGCTCTCAATCGTCTTTTATAACCGAAGCAGCCGCTCAACGACTAGGGCTTATAAAGTCTCCTACTAAAGTCAAGATTACAGGAATAAGTGGAGATAAGGTGATAATCTCTAAAGCAGTAGTCAAGTTGAAGGTAACATCTAGGGTTGACCCACAGGTGGTGATAAACGTAAGAGCTCATGTATTAAAATCGATCACTACGTTCCTACCTACGACTAAAATAGAACCATTTGAATGGCAAGAATTACAGGAGATGATGTTAGCGGACCCCGAATATCATATGCCTGGTCGTGTTGATATGTTGTTGGGGGCTGAAATTTATGCTGAAATCCTTCAAGAAGGAGTTAAAAAAGGACCTCTTGGATTACCAATCGCTCAGTCTACGTCTCTGGGCTGGATATTATAAAGAGCCGTCAATAAATTGGATAGTTCATCTGAAATCAAAGTAATGCATATTTTAGAAGAAAATAACTTACTCAAGCGTTTTTGGGAACTAGAAGAGGACATTTCCATGTGCAAAGAAAAATTACTTACTGATGAGGAAAAACAATGTGAAGACACGTTCTCCGCTACGACTGTTCGCGACAAAGATGGAAGATACATAGTTCGTCTTCCATTGAAAGAACATCCGGTCGTGGAAAATTCCCGAAAGATTGCTGAAAAAAGATTATTAGCATTAGAAAAGAGATTGAAGAGCGGTGACCTAAAACAAAGTTATAAAGAAGTTTTTAATGAATACATACAGCTAAAACACATGGAACTTGTACCAAGAGACGAAATAGACAACGCAAAGGCTGTATACCTACCTCATCATGCAGTGATCCGCGAAGACAAGCAAACCACAAAAATTCGTGCTGTTTTGATGCATCCTGTAAAGGAACTAACGACAAATCTCTCAATGACCACTTGTTAGTCGGACCAACACTCCAAGCAGACTTAAGACATTTAGTTATGCGATGGAGACTATCGCAAATATGTTTGACAGCAGATATAGTAAAAATGTATCGCCAGATTAAAGTAGATGAAGCAGATATTGACTTCCAAAGAATTTTGTGGAGGGATAGCACCACCGAAGAAATAAAGCATTACAGAATGCTAAGAGTAACATTTGGTATAGCGTCGGCTCCTTATCTCGCAGTCAAGGCATTACAGCAATTAAGCATTGACGAAGGTCAAAATATCCCACTGCAGCACAAGCTCTGTTAAATAATTTTTACATGGATGATTTCTTAGCAGGGTGCGAAAATGTAGAAGAGGGGATAAAATTATATCAGGAACTTAACGCATTAGTAGAGAAGGGAGGTTTTAGCCTCCAAAAATGGACAACTAACAGTGAAAAATTATTGAAAGAGATGAAACAAAGTGAAGCAGAAGGGATAGGAAAGGAACAAATAGAAAATTTGAAAATAAAAACCGACGAAGTAATGAAAATAGTAGGACTTACCTGGAACCGCAGCGATGACTCTTTCAGCTATCAAGTTGACACGCCCGCCGTTCTAGAACCTGCAACTAAAAGATCAATCATCTCTGAGATATGCCGTTTCTACGATCCGTTGGGCTGGGTAGGCCCAAGTATAATTGTTTCAAAGATTTTGATTCAAAGATTATGGCTAGCTGGAATTAATTGGGATGAAACAGTTCCGGACCATATTTTAAAGCAATGGAAAGATTTTAAAATGGAATTAAAAATGTTAACTCACGTCAAAATACCCAGATGGATAAACGTCACAATAGGCGATATAACAGAACTTCATGGATTTAGTGATGCTTCGAAAGATGCTTACGCTGCTGTGGTATATACACGCGTTATTGACTCGATGGGTAAAATACACGTAGCACTGGTGTCTGCCAAAACAAAGGTTGCTCCAGTAAAACAAGTGTCTATACCTCGACTGGAATTATGTGCGGCAGTACTACTTACAAGATCAATAATGGAGATAGCGTCAGTCCTGAAGATTGACAAGACATTTTTGCATGCATGGACTGACTCCACCATAGTTCTTGCATGGTTGAATAGTCATCAAGTCGCTGGAAGGTTTTGTGGCAAACCGAGTGTCAGAGATTGTCTTGAACCTTGATTCCCATCACTGGGCTCATGTATCGACAAAATGTAACCCGGCTGATGCCGCTTCCAGAGGTCAATTACCATCCGAACTAGTAAGAAATGAAATGTGGTTTAAAGGTCCAGAGTTTCTGCGAAAACCTCACATCGATTATACGAAACCGAAGCAAATCACTACGGAATTGGAAGCAGTTAAAATAAGATCGCATTGCGCTACACTTGACAATGCGCCTTTGTTAGAAAGGTTTTCGTCACTAACAAGAATGATAAGAGTGATAGCTTACTGCAAACGTTTTATTAACAATTTAAAAGGTAAAGGGCAAAGTAAACTTAACGGGTTTCTGACTTCTAAAGAGCTAAACGATGCAATGCAAGATTGTGTGCGTCTTAGTCAGAGAGAACCGTTTAGTGAAGAAATATCATACATAAATGAAAGAAAAAACTTACCAAAGAGAAGCAATGTGAGAATGTTGAATCCGTTTCTGGACGAAGATGGAATACTGAGAGTTGGAGGCAGGCTGGAGAACTCGGGCCTCAGCAACAGTCGTAAGCATCCTATACTGCTGGCCAAAGATGGGCCTTTGCCTGTTCTTTTAGTAAAGGATGCACACAAACAAACACTTCATGGCGGTCCACAACTAATGTTGTGTTATTTAAAAATAATTATTGGATTTTAGGAGCCGCTAGACTTGTAAAGCAATATTTCCGAAAGTGTGTTACCTGTCTCAAACATACAGGAAAGACTGAAACTCAGCTAATGGGGCAGCTACCTTCAGCCAGAGCGACGCCTTCGCGTCCCTTTAAATCAAGTGGCGTAGACTACGCCGGCCCAATCAAATTCGTACAGCGAAAGGACGTGGGCACCAATCGCATAAAGGATATATATGCCTCTTCGTCTGCATGGCCACTAGAGCAGTCCACCTTGAAGCTGTCACTTCGTTGACCACAGAAGGTTTTCTCCAGGCATTTAAAAGATTTGTATCAAGACGTGGCCACTGCAATGAAATGTGGAGCGATAATGGAACAAATTTTACTGGTGCAGCTGCAGAACTAAATAAGTTATTCAAGAACGAAAAGAGTTCTATGCTTCAGGAAATTTCTGAAGCACTAGCCACAAATGGGTGTTCCTGGAAATTTATACCAGCCCGCGCTCCTCACTTTGGTGGATTGTGGGAAGGAGGAATCAAGTCTGTAAAGTATCATCTGAAACGAGTCATTGGTCAATCAACATTAACATTTGAAGAAGTTACCACAGTATTGGCGCAGATAGAAGCCTGCTTGAATTCCGGCCCCCTTTCAGTAATAAATGGTACTGAAGAAACCAATTGTACAATACTTACTCCCGGGCATTTCCTTGTAGGTGAATCTCTCGTGACACCACCAGACCAAAACTTTGAGCGACAGACGATAAGTTCTTTAAGAAGGTGGCAGTACACTCAGAGAATGATCCAAGACTTCTGGCGTCAGTGGTCGCAACAGTATCTTACTAGATTCTACAAACGTTATCGCTGGTCATCTACGATGCCCCAACCTAAAGTTGGTGACATTGTTGTCATTCGTGAAGAAAACTTACCACCATGTCGTTGGCTTTATGGTAAGGTGATTGACACCCATCCAGGACCAGACAATTTAACACGAGTAGTGACACTCAAGGTAAAAATGGAACCATCAAACGTGCGATAGGCAAGCTGTGCCTTCTTCCAACCACAGATTAGACTTATTTCATTGTCTACTTTTCCAAAGTTTGGTGTTTGATTGATTTTGTTTGTGGTTTTGTTTGCAATCCAATTGCTTAGTGATACTGCTAGGCAAGTAGTACCAAGGGAGATCAACTTCTTCAGTTCCTAAAGGATCAAGTATACATTTAATATCGGAACGCCTTATTAGATTTTGTTGCAATTTGAAACACAAATAGTTCTTAGTCTGAAATCCTATCCTACTAATAATGTTACGTTACGTTACGTTTACGTTACGTTTACGTTACGTTACGTTTACGTTACGTTACGTTTACGTTTACGTTACGTTACGTTACGTTTACGTTACGTTTACGTTACGTTTACGTTACGTTTTACGTTACGTTACGTTTTTACGTTACGTTTACGTTACGTTTACGTTACGTTTACGTTACGTTACGTTTACGTTACGTTACGTTTACGTTACGTTTACGTTACGTTTACGTTACGTTTACGTTACGTTTACGTTACGTTACGTTACGTTACGTTACGTTTACGTTACGTTACGTTTACGTTACGTTTACGTTACGTTTACGTTACGTTTACGTTACGTTTACGTTACGTTTACGTTACGTTTACGTTACGTTTACGTTACGTTTACGTTACGTTTACGTTACGTTTACGTTACGTTTACGTTACGTTTACGTTACGTTTTACGTTACGTTACGTTACGTTACGTTTACGTTACGTTTACGTTACGTTTACGTTACGTTTACGTTACGTTTACGTTACGTTTACGTTACGTTTACGTTACGTTTACGTTACGTTACGTTACGTTTACGTTACGTTTACGTTACGTTTACGTTACGTTTACGTTGCGTTACGTTACGTTTACGTTACGTTTTTACGTTACGTTACGTTACGTTACGTTTACGTTACGTTTACGTTACGTTTACGTTACGTTTACGTTACGTTTACGTTACGTTTACGTTACGTTTTACGTTACGTTTACGTTACGTTTACGTTACGTTTACGTTACGTTTTACGTTACGTTACGTTACGTTACGTTTACGTTACGTTTACGTTACGTTACGTTACGTTTACGTTACGTTTACGTTACGTTTACGTTACGTTACGTTACGTTACGTTACGTTACGTTTACGTTACGTTTACGTTACGTTTACGTTACGTTTACGTTACGTTTACGTTACGTTTACGTTACGTTTACGTTACGTTTACGTTACGTTTTACGTTACGTTTACGTTACGTTTACGTTACGTTTACGTTACGTTTACGTTACGTTACGTTTACGTTTACGTTACGTTTACGTACGTTACGTTTACGTTACGTTTACGTTACGTTTACGTTACGTTTACGTTACGTTTACGTTACGTTTACGTTACGTTTTACGTTACGTTTACGTTACGTTTACGTTACGTTTACGTTACGTTTACGTTACGTTTACGTTACGTTACGTTACGTTTACGTTACGTTACGATTACGTTACGTTTACGTTACGTTTACGTTACGTTTACGTTACGTTTACGTTACGTTTACGTTACGTTTACGTTACGTTTACGTTACGTTTACGTTACGTTTACGTTACGTTTACGTTACGTTTACGTTACGTTTACGTTACGTTTACGTTACGTTTACGTTACGTTTACGTTACGTTTACGTTACGTTTACGTTACGTTTACGTTACGTTTGCGTTACGTTTACGTTACGTTTACGTTACGTTTGCGTTACGTTTACGTTACGTTTACGTTACGTTTACGTTACGTTTACGTTACGTTTACGTTACGTTTACGTTACGTTTACGTTACGTTTACGTTACGTTTACGTTACGTTTACGTTACGTTTACGTTAAGGTATATACTCTGAATCGGCATACAGCTGACTAAAACTCTGCCGACGCGACGCAACGTTACTAATTTGCCAAAATTATTGTTTTGTAAAATTCACATAAACTATGTTTGTATTCCTGGTAAAGAGTGAAAAATACAAAAATAACTACGGAGTTATTATAAGAACTATAATAAACAAAGTAAGACAACAACTCTACATTTTTACCATTTTTTTGAAAGCAGTGAATAAATTCACACAAAACAAATCAAAATTCTACGCGGACGAAGTCGCGGGTAACAGCTAGTACTACATAAACGTACATAAACTAAATACCTAAATACCATAAACAAATATACTATTAAAACTATACTTATACTAATAAATACCATATTGTTGAATAACAATTGTATAAAATATACAGAAAAATAAAAATAATTTAAAACATACAGAGACAGCTTGAGTGTTGTACTATGAGTTCAGGTAATGATCCTTTACCCTAAGCTTGAAGACTTCAAGCGACTGGGCACGTTTTATCTCCACAAGTAGTTCATTCCACAGCTTGACTGATTTCACAGTGAAGGAGGAAGAGTAGTAACATGTGCTGTGTTGAGGAATGTCAAGTATGAGATTGTCTGATGTTCTAAGGTTCCTAGTGAGGAGAGAGTGGCGAAACTGGAACCGTTCCTGAAAATAGCGAGGAGAAGGAGGATAGAATAAAATATTGTAAAGAAGGAAAAGTACGTGAGCATCCCGGCGACGACGAATCGGCAGCCACTTGAGCTTAGTGCGGAATTCGGAATCGTGGTCATACTTGCGCAAGCCAAATATAAACCTTATACAAAAGTTTTGTAGCCGCTCAAGCTTAGTAAGTTGCTCTTCTGTAAGGTCAAGGTAACTAACATCTGCATAATCTAAAACAGGGAGTAAGAGTGATTGTGCTAGCGCAATTTTAGTGGCAGTTAGCAGAAAGTTACGCAACCTACGAAGTGAACCTGCGGCCGCAAAATCTTACAGCTAGTTTCGGAAAGCTGGGGACCTCAAGATAAATTTTGGTCAAAGGTCACACCTAGGTTCTTAATAGTATCACTAAAAAGAATCACCACTCCATCAAAAACCACAAGTGGAAGCGAAATCCAATCTATTTGACTTACAGTACGTGAACTACCTATTATTATTACTTGCGTCTTCGCAGGATTAACCCTTAACCCAAAGAGATACTCCAATCTAAGATTCGACGCAGGTCAAGATTAACAGCATCAACAGCTTCCGAGAGCCAGGCCAACGGGGCTTGGCAATACAGTTGGAGATCATCTGCATAGAAGTGGTAGGATGATGAAAGATTGTGTGAGATTGCGTTTATAAAGATAGCGAAAAGTAATGGAGATAAGACGCCACCCTGCGGTACGCCCGCTGAAGTGTCACACCAAGAAGAGAACTTCTCATCAAGGCGGACTCTCTGGCGGCGCCCATACAGGTAACTCTGAAACCAGTCAATAACCGATGGAGATATGTTAGTAGAGCGAAGTATAGCAAGGAGGACATCAAAATCTACTGAGCAAAAAGCATTGCTAAAGTCCAGAAGCACCAATACGGTTGGGTGACCATCCTCCATACCATGGCGTATGTCATCAGAGATTTTACAAGTGCTGTAACCGTACTGTGCCCCGAACGAAAGCCAGACTGAAAAGGATTAAGGAGGTTATTTTGGTGAGGTAATTATTTAACTGGTTGTACACTAAACGTTCTAGGACCTTGGAGAGGAAAGGAAGGATGGAAATTGGCCGATATTCAGAAAAGATTTGGGATTCGCCTTTTTCGGAAGTGGAATAATTTGTGCTTCTTTCCATGTGGAAGGAACACACCATTGGAAATGGAGAAATTAAAATGTGACACAGGATGGGAAGCAAGTGGTCGAGGATAGGGATGATCATATTTCGACCAATTGAGTCAAGCCCAATAGCATTTGATGAGATAGAGAGATGCTCTTCCTAACATCACAAGCGGTAAATTGATAAAAACTGAAAAATGGAAAGTCAGGAGTTTTAATTTTAGCAATATCATGTAAAGTTTTGCTTTTAGTCGTAGCATCCATATGGGAGAGGCAGAGAAATGCTGATTTAGTGCATTAAGGTCTAAATATTTGAGGATAGTTTCTTGTCTAGACTTCCCTACTCCTAGGGATCTAAGAAACTTCCAGACCTTAGCAGGATCTTTATCCTGAACAGACTTGAAAATATGGCATCGTTGGGCATCTCTACACACCACATTGCAGCGATTTCGCAACTCAACGTATTTCTGCTTGTTAATGTCATTAGGGTGGGTTTTATACTTTGTCCTAGCTACATCCTTTTTATGTTTTAAAATCTTAATATCGTTAGTAAGCCAGGGTGCAGGAGCATGCTTAATTTTATAGTTCTCAATGGCGCATGCACATCATATAATTGAGTTAAAAGGAATTAAAATTGCCACCTTATCATCAACTGTGATTGCACTCTCTACCGGCGACCAATCAATATGGCACGCATCATTAATAAGGTTCTTCTGTATAATACCGCCAAAATTGCGCTGCACAATAACTGGCGATTTAGGTTTGGGACTTCGGACTTTATACGACAGAAAAATAAGGTCGTGATATGAGAAACCAGATGAAAGCTGTCCATGCTTAGCAACATGCTGGGGAGATGATACTAATGCAAGATCAAGAAGAGATGGAGACATGTTTGGAAAATGATGAGTGGCATCAAAAGGAAGAACATGCATGTTGCAGGATTTGACAGCACTAAGTAGTTTCGAGCTACGATTGTCCGATTTCAATAAACAGGTGTTGAAGTCACCCATGATGATAGTGTGACTATAGGACGGCGTCAAATCCTCAAGCATGCGTTCGAAAGAGGAGAAATAGTTGTTTTGAGAAGAATTACTATAAAAAACACCAAGAAGAACCCTAGAGTGCCCAAGAAGAATTTCAATAAATAGATGCTCACCGCAACGATCGTTCGGAGGCTGAGGGGAGGTGCTAACAACAGAAAATGTGATAAAATCGCGGAGATAAATAGCAACTCCTCCACCCACTCGTCCAACTCGATCATTACGGATGAGATTGAAACCTGGCAGAGAGTACGAGACAGACGTTAAAGAAGTTTGCAACCAGGTTTCAGAAACTAAGATGCCATGAATGTTTTTACAATCGAGGGAGGACTGCATATCTGAAATATGACCGGGAATGCTTTGGGCGTTAATATGAATTAGGTTAAAATTTTTAGAAACATCAGAAAAACTCGTGTGCAATAGATCCGACAATGTCGGAATATCCACAAAACTCTTTTCAGAACTACCCGTGGTTGAAGACGTAACAGACTCATCAAACTCATCGCTGTCAGCAAAAATATTCAACATATTATATAAAAAGGTATAAACTACTAAATAAATTATAAACTAAAACAGTTTACATATACCTTTGCAATAAATTACACTAATTAGTATCTACCTAGTTATCTACTATTAGTTAGTACCCGCCGGTTTCGTGACATAATTTTAAAATACAAGCAAAACTGCAAGGTAGTATAGTCTAGCGCAGTGAAATCATTGTGGTGGCAATATACATTAAACTAGCTATATGCATAACTGAATGAGTTTCAAAACAAAAACATAATGGAGCGTTTTCAAGACGCAAAAAGACCTGTCAAAGACCGTTCCCAACTTCACCATAGACACAAAACAAACAGAGCTGCCACATTTAGCAAAATCTGGAACCATATTCGACAAGTCAATTTGCATCTACCATAGAAAAAAAAATTTGCAAAAACGTCAAAACATACAGCTGTCAATGCCAAGTATGACAAGTTGAAGGTTAGATGAAAAGGTACGGAATGGCTAAACGTACGCAGGTTTTTTTCATTTGACAGTGACATTTAAAAGTCATTGACAGTGACAGTATAATGATATTTGACAGTTAGTAATTATTTATCTTCTGTGCAGTAAAAAAAAATTAAAACTGTTTCTCTTGAACAGCAAGCTTTATTAGATCTCGACTAGATATTCGTATTTCGGACAGTCTTAGTAGCGAAATCTAATAAGTTTTCGGCGACGCTTATAGTCTTATAAGTCCTTATAGTCTAAATACTTAATAGGGCAACAATAGATGGACCGTTCGGCCTGAGCTTGCGTCCGAAGGGAGTAGTCGTGTACGTGTGTGACGTTACTATGTTTGACTCAAAGATTGTTGAACTCAAGATTAGCCCTGAATGAACATCTTGACATTGGTAACAAACTGCGCCTGTGACATCTGTCTCTATCTAAGACAATTGTTCGTTTAAAAATACCCTCGAAATAATGATTAGTTGATTAGCGTTTGGCTACCTAGATAGCTTAATATAAAAAAAAAAATTGGTTGCCTGTAAAGTCGGTATACGGGCGAAAGTTTTACGTGACAACGACTTTGAGTGGTAAAATAATTTTACGGAAGGGACGCGTGCCTTTCACTTTTTATGTCTGTCTCTCTCGCTCTTAGGCGGGCTAACCATGCCCGAGTGGAAGGGACACGTGCCTCTCACTCGCTCTCGTTGTGAGCGCATAACGTGAGCGGAGCGTAACGCAGTTTCTTGAAGTGTCACCCGGCAAACCAATTTATAAGACGTTGTCACGTCAAAAACACCGGTAGCACTCCGGGAGTGGCGGCAGAAGTGAAATCTTCAATATTAACGTTGTGTTTAATTATAAGTATAAAAGTACTATCATCTATGAGGTAGAATACAATGTTTATTTATTGCGCTATCGTACACAAATATGACAATTTATATGTTGTTATTTATAATATTATAGCGTTATTTATCCTTATTTTTTATCCTTGGATACGCGTGTAATGTAACGTTACATATTGGCTTTAAACAATATGTAAGCGTACATTACCTTCCTATTCATTCTAAAATCACTATTTATAGGAGACTATGTAGATACCTAGGTACTTACATACTGAATTTTCATACAACTAATATCTGTTCAATCGTGTCCTCACGATAAAGCATATTTTTCTGATCATAATATTAGTATTCTTCATGTATTATTTCTATTTTCAACTGTTAAAACTTACGTTTTTCTGAAAATTTTATTTATTTACTTTATGTCATCACATTTCAAACATCATTATTGCTAAGCAACCTCTACCATTTTCATAAGGTTGTATAGTTTTTAGGTCTAATTCTCTCTGGCCGCTAATTATAAAATATTCGCGCAAGCGCCCTTTGCCGCCTAAAGAGAGCAGCACACTCAGGCACGGTAGAAAGAGTGGGAGATACTAGTTCCTCTCCCTTCCCTCGATCTTACGCTTTTCGATCAGCATCACGTGACCCTGACGCGAGTTTGAAAGTTTTTACCCATACAAAAAAAAGTGCTCAGCGCCGCTAAAGAAGTTTTCACTTCAAAAACGTTTATGCATGCATTCCCTTTCACCTTACACCCGTCATTCCTTTCATCAGTCTAATTATTAATTCTGTCAAAAACAAAGTTAAATTGTCAATATGGTCAATTGTCAATAACTTAATACATAATAAATAATAATAAATAAATTACTCTGTCTAAGACATCTATTTCGTTCGCGCTAGTAATAATTGGTATTATTCTCTCTCTGTCACACGGTGATGTTTAACCAGTGACGGTGATGGTAGCCATTTTTAACCCCCGACCAAAAAAGGGGTCTGTCTGTCTGGCTGTCTGTCTATCTGTCTGTGTGTGTGTCTGTCTGTGGCACCGTAGACCTAAAACGGATGGGCCGATTTCGATGCGGTTTTTTATTTGAAGGTTAATATCCGTGCGGATGTTCTTAGCTATGTTTGGTTAATATCGATTCAAAATGGCCGCTCCACAAAATGGCGGACAAAACATTTCTTCACAACCTACCTGAATATAGGTATCAAATGAAAGGCCTTGACTAGTAGAATACATTATAACAAATTTCAAATCCAAGATGGCCGCTACCACAAATTGGCGAAATACATTTCTTTTTTCACAACTCCCTTAATATGGGTATTAAATGAAAGGCCAGTAGAACGCTATACAGATAATGCGAGAAACGAGGTAGTCGGGGGATAATCTTAAATACTGTACTTACGCATGAAATGTAATTCTATTAGATTTATTTGAGTTTCTAGTATTATTAGAACACTTTTTGAACGCACAGGCAGGCATAATCTTATATATTTATGTTCAAAATGATCAAAATCAGTGATAGGCATAAACGACCGGCGTCCCCCGCTTCCTACAACCGACTAGAACGGAAAAAGTGTGCTCACTCTTCCCAACGTTAACATGATTCCGTGCGCCCTGATGTTTGTGAGGGCTAATCTTGAGTTCTACGATCTATGGTTTGACTAATTTTAATAAAAAATTAAACTCGGCCGCTCCTACTCAGACGTAGTTTCTCAAATCTTATGGTTCCAAAACATAAACTAACTATTTGCATACCACACCCAACAATATCTCATGTCTCCCGTAGATACAAGTAAATATTCCAACCAAGTTATATCTAAGTACTTTGTTGATTTATCAAAGTGAAACTATTGTACAAGTATCATCGCTTCAAACTTTTTCGGCCATCTATTACATGTTGCAATAGCAGTTAGACTTGTGGCAATCAGTTACAGACAAAGCAGAAACGGTTATATTTTGAGGCTTTGACAATGCAGAAGCCATGAGGCCATGACAATCGACAACATCGACATCTTGCGTGCGAACGATCAAGCCCGCGTTTTTTAATGATTGTGTCATAGCGATCTGTCTAATTAGAATCATAAAGTTTGAGCGAAAGCCAACGCCGGGTTTTCCCCACTGCCAACGTCCCAGTCATACTCAAACCAATTGCTCTTGTGCATGTTGAGGGCAATAGACTTCGAACGCCATGACTGTTGTGCCTTGGAAGTTGGGTCGGCTCCTAGGGTGGGACGCATCTTACGTTGATACTCTGCCACCATCACATTAGAGTCACATAGTAGGGCTAGTGCAGTAGCTAATTGAATGCCGGACGGCGAAATCACTCGTATGCAAAAGTGTGTGAAGTGGTCGTATATTTGAGCTCTTTCGAGGTTGAGACCATGGGCCCATGGGACATGAGGGACGGAATCTTATTTCATTTTCAGAAGCCTTTTCAAGCGCTTTGTCGTCTCGAGGCATGACCAAAATGCTGCCATTTTTGAAGTGAAAACTTATGTTGATCCACACAGATTTATCGTTAGCCGTGAATAAAGCTCATCGTCGCGCTCGTAAATTAAAGACATATTCGGGGCAACTCGGGACCATGGTCCCATTGATGGCCATGTCGTGTCGCTTTGTTTATGTAATCATTTTTATTTTCAATTTTTTAAGATATTTTTAAAATAATTAAACTGTAGGTATATTTATTTTATTTCTTACTAGCGACCCACCCCGGCTTCGCACGGGTGGAATGCTAATACTACTAAACATTGTTATTTACGGTTATCCCTAAGGGATGGTTAGGGATTACCGTTATTTTATATCCTAGACTTTTTTAAGTGGTACAATACTGCAGTACGTTATTTTGATCTATTTCGTAGAGTTCAGCCACCGTTTGCAAAGTTAGCACAAAAATGTGATTATTATTTATGACATTAGATTAGAAACTTTTTAAATTATATATTATGTAGGTACGTATAATACATTAAAACCTTCCTCTTGAATTCTTCTATCTGTTAAATTAATCCACATGACAATTGGTTTAGTAGTTTTAACAAAGAAGTTGGAAAATTAAGTTTT
Source organism: Ectropis grisescens (assembly GCA_017562165.1). Classification (NCBI taxonomy): domain Eukaryota; kingdom Metazoa; phylum Arthropoda; class Insecta; order Lepidoptera; family Geometridae; genus Ectropis; species Ectropis grisescens. Next base: position 137,573 of record JADLOZ010000350.1, on the reverse strand, counting down.
AACCATCTAAGCATAGGTACATAGGGACAGACAGATGCCGGAAGTGAATTTGTTTTATACTAAGTAGTGATTTTAGCTTTCACTTCTTCTGTGTCAATTTTTTAATGTATATAAATTTTAATTATGGTAACAAATACGTAATTTAACTTAATTATTTTACGTAATTATAATTATTTAACGTAATTTAACGTATTGTAAACGCTATGAAATCGTGTCTTTCTTTAGTCCCAATAATGAACAAGAATTTAATTAATACGAAAGTTGCGAATAAAAAATAATGGAACTATATCCCACACTGGCCATCGTAAAAAAGGAAACTGCACATATGCGTAAAGACGAAGGTGTAACCAGACGTGATTATATTTTGTCTCACTCACTCCGCTGGGCACTTCTTCGTAGAGGTGCGAGTGCTTTTGACAAGTCGCGATCGTTACAACCACAAAGATAGGTCAACCTCAATCGGCTTCTTTGTGGCTATTTGCACGCAGTACCACGTTAGGTAGTGCATGCAATTTGACCCTTTCAGTCATGAAATAGAGCATACTTTCCCGTGCATAACTGTAATTGTGTGGTGTGTACGGTAATGTTGGTAATATCTCGTCTTATAACCTAATAAGACGTGTAGTGAAATCATTGAAATCGAACATGTGTTAGATACCTATATGAAATACTATGTACCTATGTGATATTTCTGGAATTTTACCCTTAAGTTGGAAATAAACAACTCTGTGATAAGTCTCAGGCTTTTTCAACAGCAATATTGAGGACTGTCGGACATAGTACTTACTTCAGCGTCAATTACAAAATCGTAAAAATATGAGCCACGGTTGCAGCAGTTATTTAATCTTGGATAAATACTGGGATTTCAAAAAGCAGTAATTACTCTGAGACTAACTTCGAATCGTCGCCATTATCAAACAGCACCAATACCATTGTCAAAATAGAGACGTGCAGCTTCCTCAGTCAATCCTCAGTGTGAAAAAGGAGCTCCACATATACTACGTTACCTCGATCTTCGCGTTCTTCCGCACTACGCCATGGTCGCCGACTGATTTATACATATCAACTTCATTCATGGTTCTGTTCTGTTAAAATACAATAGTGATTGAACTAACCCTAAGGATATTTGCATTTGTGATAACAGTACTTATGTGGTTTTAGAAAAGTATCCGAACCTAAAAGTTTATCGCTCGAGTTAATTGTCTGCTTTGTCCCAGTGGTGCCAAATAACGATTGGAAATTATGGTTTCCTTATCATTTTCAAGACGAACACACAAATAATCTAGATTTCCACAGAATAGTGTTGGAAACTAGCTGCCTTGATAATTGTTGATAACCTCCGATTTTAAATTTGAACTATTCCAACAAGTATTCAATCAGACCAGGGAGTTCCGGGCTCATCCAATGAAACCAACGCAACAAATTATTTAATAAAGAGGCATTTTATGATTCTAATCATGAATAATGGCAGATCTTTACGAGGACACTATCCACTCAGACTTCGGAGTTTAGTTTTTAAATTAGAAGAATGTACCTTCTTGTGAAACTTCTTAGTTTCTATATGTATGTATAAGAACCTATAAGTTTGTAGTTTATACTATCAATTTGTAAGTTCATCTGTTATCATATTTAAAATATTGTGATCATTGTCACTACTATCACAATTTAAAATGTTACAATGTAGGTAGTAATTCACAACTTTTTTGATGTTAATCATCTAATTCATTATTGAGAAAATGTCTCCAGAAATAATAAGTGTATGTTAAAATCAGGACATCCCTGTTGACTGTTAACTCAAAACAAGTATTTACGAGTACATTGTTAGTGACTTACTAGGTATGTGGTTAGTATCAATTTTTTATGTATGTTTACGGTTCCCACATACCTACATTATTTTTGATTTTATAAAGCAATGTTTACAGTATTGTCAGATAAAGTATTTTCATATATTATATATAAATATATTATTATTATATTTGAATAAAAATACTTGTGTTGTGTGAGGAATGTCGAACTATTCTTATCAATACAATGAATGAGGAATTGGTTTGTTATGTATTTAATACTAAGATAATGGTTTGGCACATAAGTATGTTGTAGCAAGGTATCAGAATTTAACAAAAATAAAAATTAAGTTAGTATTAGTAAAGAATTGTATTTCATTTTCAATAGAATTGAGATCTTACTTAAAAAGTCTAATCATACGGACAGTACAAATATAAAATACTTAATATGATTTGATAAGTACCTGCTATATTTACATAACTTCGTTTTGTCCACTCATTATAATTCAAAATGTACATTGAGGTGTTAATATGTGTGTGCACAATACCTTCAGAAGACTGTCATTGTCAGTCAATAATTAATTTGTTTAGTTTGCTGTAATTAAACAGATTTTACAGCTACCTCTATGACAGCAATCAATCCTCAAGAAATCAGGATGTTGATAAAATACAAATTTGTACTGGTTTGGAGAGAGAGTACCTACCTATGATATAAACATTAATTAACACTATCTTAAATGAAACATAGATATGTAGTACATATTTAAGTTTATGGTTGAGAGGTTTAATTGGGATGAAGATCATCAAACATAATTGTCTTCTCCTTTGTCCGTTTAGTTAGTCTGAATCTAAATTTATATCTGAATCAAATTTATAAATAGGAATTTCAGTAGAATGGCAATTTAAATTGTGGTATCCAAAATTTAATATACAATTCTAATGAAATTTATGATATGTATCCATATTATATCAATCCACAATTTCACCAGAAAGCGAGCCTCCCAAGACTACAGTGGAATTAAGATTTTTTCAAGTAAACTATGGTCTATTTAATCCATACAAAGATTTAAATATTATAGTACTAGCATTCTGTAAACAGGATTTAATTATTGAAAGAGTCCTAAGACCAAACATGGGATTTTGAAAGATCAAGTAGGTAAATTACATTACAATTTATTTTTGTTTAAACGTATGTCATATGAGAATGTGGTACAAAATAAAGACACAATTTATGGCTTCAATTGGTATTTATTTATGAAAACGAGTAGTGAAGGTGAGTGTTGATCGAGTCACAAGTCTCGGGATCTACTCGGGTTTTCTCTCTCTGCCACACGATGGACCTGGCACCCGCACGGTGAATCCATGGAATGCTAAGAATATCGTCTCTCGAAGGAAATAATTTATTTAGTTAAATTTACATCTTTATTGTGATGTATAGGTAGAATAGATGACAATGACTTGCTTATTACTTCATATTCATTCTTAAATTATTACAAAACTTAGGTCTGCCCTGCTTCACTCATGGTACATATAAAATATATTCTATAGCACTCGGAGACATCGCTATAAACCACTAGATGTGCCCTTTAAAATTTCAGGTGCATGGATTTATGTCTTTATTGGGAAGAGTGAGCTCACTCTTTTCATTCTAGTCGGTTGCAGGAAGCGGTGAACCCTATTTTTACTCAACACTATTCATTGTCAACAACCAATATAAGTAGAATCATAGCATATCTCACCGCTAGCGTTTCTAGGGATCAAGTAGATTGGTTGTGCATAAGCCACTTGCGCTACACAAAGAGACGCCATTTATTACCAATCCCAAGGTACTCAGGGCACATCGATTGGTTTATATCGATGCTCGGAGACCAAATACATTTCAAAATTGCAATTGGTCTAGTAATTCCTGAGATAAGTGTTTTCAAACAAATTTTCTTAAATTTTATAATATTAGTATTATAAAATTTAAGCCTCCTCTTCGCCCTGGAGGCCTAACAAGATAAACGTGTGTCTGTGCTGATATAATTTAAATATTTTAAACTCAATAAATAGCAAAAAACTCGAAGTAAATAATAGAACTACATAGACTGCGAGGAAGTGTTTCAAACTGGTGAAACTTTTCAGAAACTGAAATCCTGGTACACCGCCCCACCACCTACCATCCGTAAGTCCTCCCCAACTAGTCTGTTCACGTAACTGCCAATAAAAAATCAGCCAAGCAAGATCATTAACCCTACTAGCTGTTGTTGACGTGACATTGGACCAAAAATCGCACACATACAAAATAAAATAAAAAGGACACGCCTCCACTGAGCAGTGTGCGCACGAGAGGCTTGCACACACTCACATTTTACAACCCACGGTGCACGTCGAAACGGCTCCGCGTCACGGCTAAGCGCATAAAATAGGCCTACAACACTCACACTACCGCTGATAATGGCGAAATCCCTGCGAGCTACACCTGATAAGGGCGGTAAATTGAGACCCAGGAACAACTCTGACCCATCTACTATCGATCTTATGGGCATTGGAGCGGGACCTAGGCTTAGGGCAGGCAGGAAACGAACAGATCAGACTGTGAAGACTCTGACGATTCTATTAGAAAAAAAAATTCGCTCTGGAGGTGAAGACTTTGATATCTTCAAAGCTGAAATGAAAGACTTGTTTGCGTCAATGTTCTCCACATTTGCAGAGGATCAAAATGAGCGAATGAGCAAGATAGAAAAAAATCTGAACGATGTCAAATGCCACACCTCAACAATCGCTGACCTTGAAAAATCAATCGGATTTGTCTCTGACCAGCTAAAGGATATGCAGTCAAAATCACTAGCTTGGAAGAGGAAAAAACGAAATTAGCAAACACATAACGGAACTAGAAGACAAACTCCACGACATCGACAGACAGTCACGTAAAACCTGTATTGAAATCAGAGGTGTCCCAAAGAAACATGGAGAAAAAAAGGACGATTTGTTTGCCATGATTGAAAACCTACTAACCAAGCTTAGGATTGAGTATTCATCGTCGGATATACGCGATGTGTACCGCATACCAATAAAGTATAAAACCGGTGTTTCAACAATAATTGCGGAGTTTTCCACTACTCTCCTAAAAGGATCATTACTTGGGAATGCGAAAAAATTTAACCTAAATAAGGATCATTCGCAATTGTGTACACTCGACCTTGGGCTGGACGGAACCCCCTCCACATTATATTTATCCGAACATCTTACCCCACTAACTCGACGACTCCACTTCTTAGCCCGTGAATTTGCGAAATCAAACAACTACGATTTTTGCTGGACATCAAACGGAATGGTATACCTGCGTAAACATGAAGGAATGCTCCATCTTTGGATTAAAACAGCAACTCAATTAGATAATTTGAAATTGCAGAAGCCACCAAATTGACTGGCGACATCGACCCTTACCACGGCAATTACCTTCCTTTCTATTATTTCATTAATTGTCAATAGTTTTGTAATTAATATGAGGCTTACAATCAACCAGTTACAAAAATTTGCTTATTCAATGACAACCGATCATGAAACTAACTTAAGATACGTATGTTTACTTACGATAAGTGCATGTTATAGAAAAACAACTGCGCATTTTATTGTGAATGTTTTACATGTTTTTACTCTTACCCTATCTATCAAAGGGATGAAATTAAAATATATATGTTTTTGTTACTATGTAAGCTATAACAAAAGGTCAAGCACAAATACAACACAAACACTAGTCAACACTTTGGGCAAAATACCTCGCCTGACATGCTACCTATCGTCTATACTTAAAAAGCGTACATACCGCCTCAGCATCTGTAATCCATACAGCGTCATGTCTCTGCCCACATACAATCACACGACACAATCACCTTATTACCTAATTTCCACAGCACATACACTACACAAGATCTCCTACATACACACGGCTCAAAACATAACACTCTTTATCAAACAAAAACAACAAAAATACTATTACTTTGAAAATAATAAATTGCGTGACTCAACGTCTGCTCGTCATCCGATAATTCGCAAACTGACCCGTAGCAAGCCGTGCCGTATGGTGCACCGGATAGGCGAGCCCCCATGGGGTTGCAACTGCATAGCAAAGAATTTACCTATAACCTCAAGTACAGATACAACCAGTTTGTATAGTTATCTTTTTGTCAATAAGAAATCCCATATAATACTTGTCGAAATAGCAACGAACGAACAGTGGGTGTTCATTACTAAATCGAGGAAATTCCCAGTCAAAGATGATCAAAAACCAGAGAGGATCAACAATAACTATATACCTCAATACTACTCATATCACACACAATCATATTATTCAACCTAAACTTACGGTTAAGCATAACTTTAACACTATTTTATCAATGCCTTGCGTCACTCTTAATCAACTTAATAATGTCACCATCAACCTCATTACTATCCAAAATACACCCTCAAAAATCTTATGTACTTAATATACAATCGGTTTCTCCCTGGCTACCCCATAACCACCTCATTTATAAGGAAATAACATATTCATGGTCATCTACTAATAAACCAAATTCACAAACTCATTCAGCTCAAATATGTAAACGACTAACAAATAAAAATTGCATACTTAATTACCAACTGCGTAAAATTGTAAATAACAATCTTGGATGTACTCGCGAGCAGGGCGAGACGGAACTAATTATATATTCGATCGAGTTATTACCCAACAGAATATCACGACAGAAACATCAACACTCTTCTAATTTAACAATATTCCTGTTTCTAAAGGCTCACTTGGCACGTCTACCCCAGCAATGTGATATTAAAACATTCCGTCTTAAACAACTATATGGTACGGTTACTATGTGGTTTGTATTTTTGTATCTTGCGTTTGTAACACAACAATATCTATCTAACCACATAACATTCTCACGCTTCCGTTGCCTAGCCTTTAAAATGTTAGTTGTTATCACATTATTATCTTTAACATACCCAACTTTACAAAAATATAATACACAACTACTTATATTCATGCAAATCTGGACAAAAAACTTGGTTCGATACTTACCAACACTAGCACCATCACTCACACAGGTAGCTAAGTACAAACACCTAAGTATCTCCACAAGGACAAAGTACTTGCCTCGTCATACTACGCACGCACCAGATTGTGTGTTGCACCCAGCTCGCTGTCTAGCTATTATTATGATATCGCACATAACCATATTCTTTGCCATGACTTTACCACCGCTCCACACATACTCACTAAACTACGCTTTCAACTGGGCAAAGCACTCACCTCGTCATGCCAGTCACACAATAGACCGTGCACCGCACTCAGGTCGCCAAACTAGTACATCAACACACGCAACCACACCAACACACACAACACATCACGCACAGTTATTAGATTCCATCTACCAATGGATAAAGCGCACACTTCGTCACATTAAGAAAGAAACTGTCAGCGCAATGCACTTAGCTCGGCATCAGTGTAATACAATGCCACACATCATACTGTTTCCCATAACTAAACTATTACTATACACTCAGTTTCCCAATCACCCCATTATGCCGGCAAAGCGCTCACCTAGTCAAGCTCCACACGTCCCTGCCAATGCAATACACTCACCCCGTCACCTCATGAATAAAATAGCACACGCTACCATACTGTCCTCTATAAGAATATCAACACACCACACTCTGTTACCCGACCTCATCTACAAATGTACAAAGCACTCACCTCGTCAGACTATATATGCATTGCACTCAGCTCGTCACATATTCAACACAATCCTATATACCACCATAGTTCCCTCTTTAACAATATTATTACACCACACAGATTTCCCCTATCATACCAATTTGCAGACAAAGCACTCAATTTATCACGAAACACATGTCCCTGTATTTGCACTTCCCTCAACAAGTCACTTGACTATTATAGCACACATCCTCATCTGTGTACAATTAGTACAATCACACCATTCATACTTACCCATCCACCACTCAAATTGGCTAAAGCACTCAGCCCGCTACTCTGCGCGACTAACAGATCGCGCACGGTACTAACTTGTTGCCTGGCAATTACACACACCATACTCCTCACTTTCATAAAAATACCAACACACCACAAACACTTACCTCATTTCACTCTCAAGCGGACAAAGCACTCTTCTCGTCACAACATACACGTGACCTGTGCATTACATTCAACTCGTAAGTTATCTAATTCACCTTCACACAATACATTGCTCATTTTGATGTCATCTGTAACATACCACACACTGTCATCTAAACACACCGTTAACAGGAAAAGCGCTCTCCTCGTCACTTTGGGGATACAACAGATCACGTACTGCACTCATCGCGCTGCCTGACCATCTCAAAACGTACACATCTATACTTCCATTCAAACCATTACATAACACACCGTTACCCAACCACATCACTAAATGGACAATGCAATCACCTCGTACTGCACCAAATCAACATACAAGAGATCCTGTACGTATTGACAGTAACAGAATCAACTGGTTCCCATCTTCTGCACGTAGTATAATACAACAATATAAAAATGGATGATCGGCAGATGGTAATGATAGATATTGAAAACACAAATGCGGCACACAGCTACTATACCCTACAACCAGAAATGTGTCAGACATATTTGAGATTACACGAAAATCAAAACCAATTGCTGATTGTTTCTCAAAACATCCAAGTATTCGTAGCAACAATTTTGACAAACTAACTGTATTTCTTTCACGGTTGGAGTTCTCACCTCACATAATAATCCTCACAGAATGCTGGCTGGATGACTCTTTTGCGGGGGTTCATCTGGAAAACTATAGCTGCGCATACACAAAACGAAACTTAAATCAAAACGACGGCGTAGTTGTATTATCTCGTGCAAATATGCCTGTGAGTGTGTCTGAGCCGTCTTTCTGCGAAGCAACTGGTCTTTTGATTAATATAGCTAATGAGTTTTCGATCCTAGCAGTGTATAGGTCCCTTTCTTTCAATAATATAACGTGTTTCCTAGTATCATTGGAAAATATATTAGACCAAATGAAGGGGCAAACGTGTATACTTGCTGGAGATTTAAACATTGATATCGTACCTAATCAGCAAAACTCGGTAAAAGATAAAAAGGCGGAAGAATATTTAGGAACACTGGCATGTAAGGGTTATTTTCCTGGACACCAATTGCCAACACGTGGAAGTACTTGCTTGGACCACGCAATGATTAAAAGCTCACATCAACTTTCAGTAACAGTGTGTTCAAGCAATGTGACTGATCACGATGCAGTGATTGTTTCAATTCCAGGTAAGCCTAAAGTTCTTAACACGATAAAAAAATATAACGATGTGAATTATGTTGAAGTTGTTAATGATATTGGAGCAATAAATTGGAATAACTTCTACACTCATACAGACCCTAACAAAGCAGCGAATGATCTAGTTACTATGCTAAACGACATTATTAAACAGCATAAAACTATAAAGTACTTGCGCAACTCCAAGTGCATTCGTAAAGACTGGATCACACCAGGATTGCTTAGGTCTATGCGAAAAAGAGATGAATTGCACTACAAAACAAAGAGGAAACCAAATGATGTTAGCCTACTGGAAAAGTATAAAAGATATAGAAACCTCTGCAATAACATTATACAAAACCTAAAAAACGAGTACGAACGTAACAAAATAAAATCAAACATAGGCAATAGCAAACAATTCTGGAACTCTATTAAGGACGTCTGTAATATAAATTCCAGAGTCACGACAAATACTGATCTTCTAAATACAGCTCCCACACCAACTCTGTCATTGAATGTAGTCAACCACTATTTTGCCACGATAGGTAATACCCTAGCAAACGAAATTACTGACCACATAAATCTCTCGGAAGAGGAACTAGATAAGTTAGTCACAATTAACAATTCTCCAACTAAGTCTTTATTCTTTGCGCCTACAGATCCGATCCAAATTATGAAAATTATAAACGAGCTTAAAATCAAATCCGCTCCAGGGGGGAGATAGCATTTCAAATAAGTTGCTTAAAATGGCAAAACATACACTTGCTGCCCCGATTGCGTTTCTCTGTAACCTCAGCCTTGAGACTTGCATTTTTCCAGACTTGTTTAAGAAAGCAAATGTCTGTCCTATTTACAAGGCTGGAGATACAGAGAAAGCATCTAATTATCGACCAATATCCCTCCTAACGTCACTTTCAAAAATTTTAGAAAAAGTAGCTAACAAAAGCCTAGTAAACTTTCTCGAAAAAGAGAATATTCTCTCTCCCAAACCAATTTGGCTTCAGGTCTGGCAGGTCAACGGAGGACGCTGTGGTATCGCTTGTTGACCATGTTGGTGGAATACTAGACTCTGGGCAGCGATGCATCGGTGTCTTTCTTGATCTTCCTAAAGCTTTTGACAGTGTATCAAGAAGGCTGCTACTCAAAAAGCTCGAATGCTCTGGCGTGCGGGGCACTGCACTAGATTGGTTTGGTTCTTACTTAGAAAATCGATGGCAACGTGTCAAAGTTGGAGAATTCTACAGTGACTACGAAGAAGTTAGTTATGGAGTCCCCCAAGGCAGTGTTCTCGGTCCTACGCTATTTATTGTTTATATAAATGACCTATGTCAACTTCCTCTAAACAACGCCAAGGTTTTCGCTTTCGCCGATGACACGGCTATCATCTTTCATGGGCGTAATTGGGATGAAGTTACTAAAACTACCACTTCACAACTTCTTAATGTCAGCAAATGGCTGCTTTATAATTTATTAACATTAAACGCGAGTAAAACAAAAGTTGTGGCTTTCCGCACTTCACATCGCACAGCCCCTCAGCACTCTATCCCTATTCAACTACACACCTGCCAATCTGATTCGTCTAGCCCTCATACTTGTGGATGTCCCATACTGGAAGAAGTAAGAGATGTGAAATACCTTGGCATACACATTGATGAACTCTTGTCATGGACGAAACAAATTGATTCAGTCAGAGCAAGACTACGAAAACTACTGTTTGTATTCAAAAAACTTCGCAATGTCGCTGATGAATTAACTATAGTTATGGTTTACACTGCTTTGTGTAAGTCCCTAATTACATATTGCATCACATCTTGGGGTGCAGCGTGTGCCACACATATGTTAAAATTAGAACGAGCGCAGAGACTAGTTCTAAAGGTTGCGCATAAAAAAACATTTTTATATTCGACGGACGCTCTATATCGTGACACCAAAGAACTCAGAGTCAGGCAACTGTATATTCTTAAGTGTGTCCTAAAGTTCCACTCGATAGCGCCTAATAGTATCAAAACTTTAAAAACATCTAACAAAATGCCAAGGACTTATAGATGGGATCTGCCTCGAAGAAGAACTTGTCAGGGACAAAGAAGCTATAGTTTCTTAGGCCCTTTTATATATGAAAACTAAACACAAAGCTTGATATACTAAAAAATACGAAAAATGAATGCAAAAAGAAAGTAATGGGATTTCTCAGACATTTGGGCTATGAGGGTACCGAGGCTCTGCTTAGGACTGCAACATAATTTAACCTACCCACGACTTCTTAAATCTAGACTATTATTGTATTGCAAGTTCAATAAATATGACGCTGTTACAAAATAGTACGACACACATAGGCACACAAACGTACGCACATCATCTCATCTATACTTACACACACACATATGCATATATACATACATATATATACACCCTCGCAGACACAACCCACTCACATTATTATATGGACATACACACTCACTCAAAGATAGAATACAGTCCCACACATCGACAAACATCACACATCTCCACTCTCGACACACACACACACACACACACACACACACACACACCCTCATCATAAACACATTGTCATGTAAATAAGCACAACTGAAGAGAACTAGCTCCCACAAACACAGGTAATCCTAGTGTGGGAGCTAGGGTTCAATTTGATACTATTAATAATATGCATGTTAGTTTATTTAAGTTAATAAGTTATCATATAAGGCCACAATGTGAGAACGAAAATAAATTTATTATTATATTATATTATTATATAGTATAGATTCTCTGAACTGAACTGAATTAACTCTGTATCACTTTCAATTACAAAACTTTTGATAGCAGTTATATATTTCATTACTTTCAATTAACCTTTGTATTTAACCATACAGACACTATGTTGGGGGTTATTACTTTCATGTATTGTACATGGGCATTTCATTTACATTACAGCTACGGTCTGAATTATCGTCTTCGTGGTTTGGTCACTTTGTATATCCATCAGTCGTCTTTGCAGTATGATATAATATATCCCAAGCCTTACTTTGCTTGCATTGCAAAGAGAATCTCCGTATCAAATGATATAAGAGGTTCTGTTTTACTGTATTGATTACACGGCTAGGAGAGGTTAGTTTTCGCATTACTATTCTTGAACCTTTCCGGGGCAGAATTCTCATACATCTTGCCACCTAGCTCGTTCTCTTATCGAATAATATGACATGTTTCCATTTATTACAAAGTTTAGCACTAAAACAGATCTTAAATGTATGTGAAAATTGTAAATTATGCAAATGTAAGCAAACAAGACACAAGACCAGTGCTGCCAGTCGGGTCTTGTCAAAACCTTGCTGAAAAAAAGTAACCTTTTTGTTTAAGAAATTACCTTTTCATTTTTTACTGGAAGGGTACAAAAAGTTGATAGAACAGAATATTAGTTGTATTGACTTGCAGTAATATCGTTGAGTATTTGAGCACTTGCCCGCTATTTGTAAATTATTATTAATATACAATAAAATTGATGCATTAAGAGCCCTCTCACGAAACGACAGAACTCAACTTTAGGTAAAATCCTGCAACATTGTCAGCGTGCGTCCGTTCGATTCAGCTCGAGCGTTTAGGCGGACAGAACGATCTTGAGCCGTAACGGCAGTGTACTAAAAATTTTGATGAGATTTTCTGACATGACAACGTCTACTAAATCGATGAACGCTGGCTGCGTGCACGAAAATTGATGACTTATTGTCCCGTTACGTTCGTTGTCCCGTTACGTTACGATAAATTATTCTTGCATTTCAAAAATCTGATTACTAGTATAATTTCATTTTTATTTAAAGGTTAATTTTTGTGCATTGGTTCTTAGCTATGTTTGGTTAATATCGATTCAAGATGGCCGCCTCCACAAAATGGTGGACTAAATATTTCTTCGCAATCTACCTCAACATGGGTATCAAATTTAATGAAAGAGCTTGACCAGTAGAATACTATGCACTATGACAAATTTCAAATCCAAGATGGCCGCCACCACAAAATGGCGAAATACATTAAATTTTTCACTACCCCCTCAATATGGGTATCAAATGAAAGGACTTGACGAGTAAAATACTATGAACAATGAAAAATTTCAAATCCAAGATGGCCGCCACCACAAAATGGCGAAATACGTTTCTTTTTCCCTACTTCCTCAATATGGGTAACAAATAAAAAGACTTGACGAGTAAAATACTATGGACAATGACAAATTTCAAATCCAAGATGGCCGCCACCACTAAATGGTGAGATACATTTCTTTTTTCACTACTTCCTCAATATGGCTATCAAATAAAAGGGCTTGACTAGTAGAACACAACGCACTATGACAAATTTTAAATCCAAGATGGCCGCCACCACAAAATGGCGATTGTCATTATTTTTTACTACTACCTCAATATGGGTAACAAATGAAAGGGCTTGACTAGTAGAATACTATGCACTGTCACAAATTTCAAATCCAAGATGGTCGCCACCACAAAATTGCGAATGTCATTATTTTTTACTACAACCTCAATATGGGTAACAAATGAAAGGGCTTGATTAGTAAAATACTATGCACTGCCACAAATTTCAAATCAAGATGGCCGCCACCACAAAATTGCGAATGTCATTATTTTTACTACGACCTCAATATGGATAACAAATGAAAGGACTTGACTAGTAGCATACTATGCACTATGACAAATTTCAAATCCAAGATGGCCGCCACCACAAAATGACGAACGTCATTATTTTTCACTACTTCTCAACATAGATATCAAATGCAAGGGCTTGACTAGTAAAATACTACGCACTGTGACAAATTTCAAATCCAAGATGGCTGCCACCACAAAATAGCGAATGTCATTATTTTTCACTACTTCACAATATAGGTATCAAATACAAGGGCTTTACAAGTAAAATACTACGCACTATGACAAATTTCACTCACAAAATAACCTCAAGCCCTTTCATTTATTACCCATATTGAGGTGGTAGTAAAAAATAATGACATTCGCAATTTTGTGGTGGCGGCCATCTTGGATTTGAAATTTGTGACAGTGCATAGTATTCTACTAGTCAAGCCCTTTCATTTGTTACCCATATTGAGGTGGTAGTAAAACATAATGACATTCGCGATTTTGTGGTGGCGGCCATCTTGGATTTGAAATGTATCATGGTGCGTAGTATTCTACTAGTCAAGCCCTTTCATTTGTTACCTATATTGAGGTGGTAGTAAAAAATAATGACAGTCGCCATTTTGTGGTGGCGGCCATCTTGGATTTGAAATTTGTGACAGTGCATAGTATTCTACTATTCAAGTCCTTTCATTAAATTTGTTACCCATATTGAGGTAGTAGTAAAAAATAATGACATTCGCCATTTTGTGGTGGCGGCCATCTTGGGTTTGAAATGTATCATAGTGCACAGTATTCAATTCATTGTTTAAATACCTCGACGTTTCGGCAGCGTTACAACCGCCGTGGTCACGAGAAGTCTTCTCGTCGACGTATTTAAACAATGAATTAAATCGTGATTAAGTCCTGTAGATACATTATAAACATTATACACAGTATTCTACTAGTCATGCCCTTTCATTTTTGATACCCATATTGAGGTAGATGAATGAAAATGAAGAAATATTTATTCCACCATTTTGTAGAGGCGGCCATCTTTAGTCAATATTATCCCTATTATAAAAGTATACATTCTTGAAATTATACTAGTAATCAGAGTTTGGAAATGCAAGAATAATTTACCGTAACGCAACGGGACAACGAGCGTAACGGGACAATGGGCTTAACGAGACAATGCGTCATCACATTATCGTGCATGCGGCCAGCGTTCATCGACTTATTAGACGTTGTCACGTCAAAAAAAAAATGGACAGATTCTGCTTCTTCAAGAAGTAAACAAGATCAAATGTGATGGTCCGATCCGAAAAATCAGAATGAAACGTTATAAAACGCCAAACGACTTACAATTTTATGGTCGCACTATAATTATTCTAGTATATGTCATAAACGCGCGAAATATTACGTAACCGAAACCGATTCCCACGCTAACTGACGCAGGTCCTCCCCCGACGGCCGCTCGCGGCATTCTAAATTGCGCAGCGTAATTTATTGTAATTTAGACTGCTGGTAATTTATATTTTTTGAAAAATTTACAACTATTTATGATTTGAAAAGTAACTATAGAATTGGATTCTACAAAGAACAAAGTATTATCGTGTCTAAGTTTTATTTTGAAATTATTGTGTATTTTACACAGAGACAACGCTAAAACTGCAATATAAAACTTAAAATTGGCTCATGATTTTGTTTTTTTTATTAATAAATGGGACCAAAATTCAGATATATATAACATGTCTGAATTAATAAAATATGTGTATGATGTTCCCCATATTTTTTAAGTATATATTTTGAGTATCACTTGTAGATTTAAAAGTCTGAAACTGACACGGCGGCGACTTTTCGGCGAAATGGTCATGGGAGATTGTTCCCTACGACCAAAGGAGTTATTATTAGTAAAATTGAAACAAGGAAACGTCAACAAGAAAAATCGGCCTATTTGTTGAACGTAATTATCTTTTTCTAGATAATACTAAAGATGGAAAATTCGGAACACAAACTTTTTGAATTTCGTGCGACGATGTGAGAGGGCTCTTAAGTCAAATGTATATCGAAATATCGCAAAAATTTGGTCCCTCAAATGCTTACTTACTCGCGCACTTACGCGCGTATTATGAATTTTAATACACTAAATATTTATGAAATTACATTTCTTGATTAGTAGTTATACTTCCAAAATTTATATTTTGTATAATCAACTAGTGAACCGGAGATATAAAAATAATAAGTATATACTCGTACGAGTACGTATTATATTATAGTCTACAATTCAAGATTTCTATAATAACATTTGTGAATTTGTAGCACCTGCAAATACTTTTTTACCGAGTATTACCTTTATGTTTGACTGCACCACAGGTATAAACATTACGGGTACAATAACGGGTTTTAGTACAAAGTCCACTATTCTCTATAGTTTGTCATACAGCGTGGCGCTTTGGTGCCGACATTAAATGAAACCACATATCACACATCATATTGTTAGGCATTCTGTAAAATTAAATATAGAAAAATTCGTGCGGGTGCGCGCAAACCTTGTACACATATTTTACGTCACTCTGTTTTAAAAATCGCTAACGTGGTTCAAAGTGCATTTATCGAGGCAAATGTTAGACCATTGTGAAGCCTGCAGTCCGGAACCCAAGGTACGCTAAACAAATAAACCCTTGCTTGAAAACTTTCAACAATTCGTCTTGATATAGTTTCTCGGAATTGTGAACAAAGCGTCCAGTTTATTGCTACCTGCTACCTGTCTCGTAGCGCAGGCGCATGACGCATCGAACGCACAGCCGTATTTAAGACCATATTGCTGACTCACTCGCACTTGCGACCTGTCCGCTTTTGCTGTCCCGCTTACGCTTTGCTTTTATTTATTGCGCTGCATTCGCCAACTGTAACTAGTAATGGATAAATATTTGACTGTTAGCGGGAACAAAGCGGTGGAGGCCATTTGCGGCGCATGCAAACAGACGATTGATTCTGTAAAATATTTGAAATGCGCTGTATGCAAGGCAGCCTTCCATCCTATATGTGTAAATGCGCCGTCTTCAGAAGCTGGCAAGATAAAAGATTTTAAGTGCCCAGCTTGCCGAATGATCGAACCGCGAGTCTGTAACCAAAACATGCCAGCGCTCGCGTGCGACCGGCGCCCCGCACCCAGCACCTCGCCCGCGCCTAGCGCGGGCGCAGGGACCCGCGCGCACAAACGTTTTGCTATTAGCTCTCCGGAAGCACCTACGGAAGTAGACGGCGCACAGCAAATCGACATTGATATTGCTGCAGAGCTTCGTTCTGTGCGTTTGGATCTCGCCGAGATTAAATCAGGTCTTAAGTTTCTCACTGAAAGTTTGGTGACTTGTACTGCTAGACTGGATAGCTATGATACGAGGATTAAGCTGCTGGAAGAAAAAGATACAACTATATCTGTACTACAGGACGAAGTCAATTTATTAAAGACACAGTTAAGTTATCAAACCCAAACCGAACTGAATAAGGAAATTGAAATTCTAGGTGTTGCCGAATGTCTCAACGAAAATCTCGTTCATATCGCCAAAGTAGCCGCTACGAAAATCGGTGTTAATTTGCCTGAAAATGAGATTGATTTTGATATAAGAGTGGGGCCTAAAACCCTAAAAACCGAATTAGGGAGACAAACTACCCCAGACCTATTATAATTAAACTCACTAGGAAGATTAAAAGAGACGAAATTTTAAAAGCGACCAAGACTCGAAGGAATTGCCTCACATCAGCAGACTTGGGATTTGAGGGCACGCCTTCCAGTGTTTACATTAACGAGCACCTTTCGAAGGCTACTAGAATTTTATTTCGCGAAGCCAGAGCCCGAGCCAAAGAAAGTGGGTTTCGTTATTGCTGGGTCAGTCACGGAAGAGTTCATTTGCGGAAAAAAGAAGGAAGTGCTGCTATTCCCATCTGCACTACACAGGATCTGGACAGTATTCTTCCTCTCCCAAAACTCACAAGCGGCGATGGAGGAATCTCTATTGCATGAATCTGATATTCTGAACGTCTGTGTAATACTTGGTTGTTTGTGTTATATCATAGTGTACATAAGCTTAATCTTTATTTTATCTCACATATTTATTCATTTATCATTGCTGTTCATTGATGAAATAATTGTTACTCATAAGTTGCATGTTTTTTATCGTTTATTTATAACAATTGTTGTGTTAATATTGGATAATAGTTTAGCAAAGTTTCAAACATACTCGTATCTGTTTATTTACAAACAAAGCTTGCGTTATCGTCAGCCCGTTACATACCCACAGTTACTCAACACACAATACACTGCTCACTTACATACTCACAACTCACCGAATGATCTTAGCGCAAAACGCTTTTCTGATGAAGTAACACTCGGCCAACAAAATGTCTGTAGGGTGACGGTTACTGTAAACTGGTGCACGAAAATTAAATTACCACAGCGTGTCAGTAGTGCGGTACGTCTTAATGATAGGGAAACAAACATAATTATACAAGTAATAATCTTTGACTATGGCTAATTTGGACACTTTCGATGAATTAGACGCAACTCTATAGATAACGTGCCGCACAATTGAAAAGCCTGAGTTGTGTAGTAATCTAATTTTGCCTTTTAATCTCAAAATTTTATCATTTAACATTAGAAGCTTAAATCAAAATTTTCTTAAGCTGTTACCTACCTTGCAACGTTTGGATGTAGACTTTGACGTCCTTGTGCTTTCTGAGTGTTGGCTACAGGAACACTCTCACATACCAAAACTAACAGGGTATGAAGCATTTTATACCAGAAAAATAATAAACAAATCTGGTGGTGTCGTTATTTACCTAAGAGATTGTTGGTCCGCAACGGTTCAGGAGCCCGAGTTCCAGGATGCTAATTGTCTAGTTTTGAAGATTGCAAACACTCTAACTATTGTCGGTATATATAGGTCACCTGCTGTTAAAGATATTAGGAATTTTAATAATTCGCTCGAAAGTGTTCTGTCTTACATCAAAAGTGAACATAATATTTTAGTGACTGGAGATGTAAATATAAATCTGCTAGATGAGCGTCCGAATGGAAACAGGGAAGATTATCAGCACATATTTGCAGAGCAGGGATTTCTACCGACCATTACTGGTGTTACCCGAAGACAAACTTTGTCGTGTCTGGATCACGCTTTCATTAAATCAAAACAAAAAGCGCTCGGGATAATATGTGAAAGCTCTATAACGGATCACGATATTCTTATTGTAGGGCTTGCCACGAATGTAAAAAAAAATAAAAATAATAATAGAACTATCACTAGAGTGAATTATCACGAAATCGTTAATGATTTAGGTATTGTGGATTGGCAAAAAAGTGCTATGTAGAGACAGTGTAGATGAAGCTGTCCTCAGTTTTAATAGAATTGTCTCAGACGTAATAATCAAACATTCTAATAAGCATAGAGTCAGTCGTTCAAAGTTGTCCTTGAAACCTTGGATTACTCCCGGGTTGTTGAGATGTATGAAACATAGAGACGCAATGCATTTGAGACTGAGGCGTGAGCCGTGTAACGATATACTCAAAACTGCCTATTTACGCTACAGAAACTTTTGTAACAACCTATTGCATAAGCTCAAAGTTCAATACGACAATTCTCAATTATCAGAGCATCACAAAGACTCTAAGAACCTGTGGAAAGCTATAACGAATGTCTGCGATTTACCTGGTAGAAAATCTTGTGCTGATGAACTGCTAAGCGGAAAATCGTATCCTCAACGGGCTATAGATTCTTGCAACGAACATTTTGCAAGTGCTGGTGCTAATTTGGCTTCTAAGATTTTGGACAATCAAAACACCACTCATAACACACGTTGTCAACGAGTTTTGTCTGATTGCGGTATATCCAACTCTTTCTTTTTAATTCCTACTGATTGCGTGGAGGTTCGCGGTATCATTGAGGAGCTCAAACCATCTAGTGCTCCAGGTAGTGATGGTATAACGCCTTTGGTGCTGCGGTATGCCAAACAGGTTCTTTTACTGCCTCTAACACACATCTGCAACCTCAGTATGTCTACTGGTATATTTCCCGATTCATGGAAAACTGCTGTTGTAATTCCAGTGTACAAAAGTGGCGATAAGTCGGATCCGGACAATTATAGACCCATTTCCTTACTCAGCGTAGTATCTAAAATATTAGAAAAAATTGTTACTAAGAGGCTGGTAAATTATCTGGAAAAATATGGTCTTCTTAGCGAACGCCAGTTTGGCTTTAGGCAAGGGGAAATCTACGGAACATGCTGTGCAACTTCTTGTGGAAACAGTAGCTGGTCATTTGGATGGTGGAAGACGATGTTTATCTGTTTTCCTCGATCTCGCCAAGGCTTTTGACAGTTTATCGGTAGAAATACTCATTAAAAAGCTTGAGAAGTTAGGTATTAGAGGTATCCCGTTGAGCTGGTTCAAGAGCTATTTGTCGAATAGACGGCAGTTCGTGAGAATTGGCACTCTAACAAGTTCTGAGTTGCCTATTACGTTCGGTACTCCTCAAGGTAGCATATTGGCTCCGACTCTGTTTACGGTGTACATTAATGATCTCCTGAGACTCACTATACCCAATACCGAGCTAATTTGCTACGCCGATGACACCGTGGCTGTTTTTAGCGGGAGGGATTGGAAAACTGCTACTAGGATGGCGGAAATGGGAATGGAAATACTGTCTAGGTGGTTTGGTGATAACCTATTAACTCTTAATGTAAAAAAAACAAATTTTGTCGCATTTAGTATTACACGGGCTAACAGTACAGAATTGACTAAGTTACGGATCCATAGATTGGAATGTGAAAATCCTAACTGGGCTAGTGACACCGACGGCAGCGGTTGTTCCTGTAGTACAATTGACAGGGCACTATTCACAAAATATTTAGGTGTAATAGTTGACCAAGCTCTTACTTTCAAAAATCACATATCATACATATCAAATAAAGCCCGGAAATTAATTTATGTCATGAAAATCTTAAGACCAATCGCTAAACTGGAAGTCAAGATGATGGTTTACAAGTCTTTGTGCCAGTCATTGTTTCAATACTGCATAGGTGCCTGGGAGGCGCTGCAAGGACTCACATCATTGAGGCTGAACGTGCCCAGAGAGCTGTCCTCAAAGTCATGTTGGGTAAACCCCGGCGTTACTCTACTGTTGAGCTGTACAAAGAAGCCTCTGTGCTGTCTGTCCGTCAGCTATTTGTAATGCGAGCTATTGCCAAAACTCACCACCTAGCAATATCAATACCTCAAGATCCTACTAAACGCAGGCGACCACGTGATTTGAGGCTTCCTAGAGTCAATTCTACATTTGCTTCGCGATTACCATGTTACGTACACATATTTACATATAACTCAGTCTGTAGGCATGTGGATATTGCTGGGTCTCCGCACGCCGAGTCTTACTCTAGCATTCGTAAATGGTTAACTACGTTATCATACAGGCAAACGGAAAATTTGGTAGCTTATAACGAATTAACGTCTAGAGAGGAATTTCCCCCAATGGTAATTTCTCCTTAATTTCTATTTGACCGTACATCGATCATCGTGATTCCAAACTCTTACAATCATATATATCCACACTCTGCTACATACCTAAACATCTACATCCCATACAATTTCAATTACAATACTTAGATACTTACCCACAAACACAACCTCACACACCTTAAACACACCTCACCTACTATCAGACACATCCACATATGTACATACCATGTCGATACACGCAGGCTAAATTAATTTATTGTCACTTAATTCTTTCTGCTATAAGTTTTCAGCTTGGTAGGATTTGATTAGTATTGTTGTTTAATTGGAATAATATTTTATTTTATCCATGTAATAATAATGTAATTGTTATTTATTATTTAAAACACATATCGACTGTAGTGGTACCATTTTTTACGGCTCTCGGCCTAACTGTAAACGAAGCCGACTGTTAAATTGTATGCGTTGATACTGACATGAAATTACATTCCGATTGAATTGTGGATTGTTGGTCTGTTAGTTTATCGCGGATTTATAACTATGTTCTTACAACGCTGCTTTACTAACTTGCTAACTATGTGTACAAAGCGCGAAAAATAATAATTGTAAACCGTCGTAGGGCGCCCAAGATACAGGCTGTGCCTAGTTTGGGGCCCGTTGTACTTCATAATTATTATCTGTTAACTTGTAATGCTATGCAATTTGTTAATACTACTGTACTTTTGGAAACAATAAATATATTATCATTATTATTATTAAATTTCGTGTATCGTTTTTATTCACTGAGGCGCGGCGCCGCGCCGGAGTAGGCGCAGTGTTGCCGCTCCGTGCGAGTGCGTAGAGGCATGTAGAGGTAGAGGTGTAGGTACTTACAACTTACAACTATCCCTACAACTAATAGGTACCTACCTAGTTACTGTTTTCAAGGCATTCTTAATTTTATTTACTTACGTAATCGTAATTAAATTTCAAACAAATTTATCTTTGTTTTGAAAGGGTTTTGTTGGTTAAATTGCTTATGAAATTCAAATCTTCAAACCAAACCTATCGCGAGAAGTTGTTTTATTTTATTTTTAAAAATTTTGTAGGCTAACCAATTCAGCAGGTTTCAGGCTAAAAACGCTAATGCTTTTGTTATTACCAAGTGTTCTTGAAGTGACGGTTGGTCTAGTAGGAAGAACAGCGACTGCTGATCCGTACCCCACACACTACTGACTTATCAAAGCCATGTGCGTAAGGCCGCTAAATTAAAAACGGCGAAGGAAAACATCTTGAGGAAATCGACATGTAAGTACTTTTCGTGGGTATGTGTCATCCACCGAGCTGCAGCCAGCGTGATGGATTATGGCCTTAACTGCCTATCTCCTTGCTAGAGAAGGCCCCTAGTCCCACCAGTGGGAATAATGAAAAATGCGAAGTGCCCTTGATATGAGTACTGACAATAGTGACAATAAGCATCTTATTATTTCAAAGTCAACATTTTGGTATGTTTCGCCAAAATTACAATAGGTTAGGTACCTAGACATGAACGGGGGCCACGCGAAGGTCTTTTTAAAAAGCAATTTTAAAGAATATATAATGTATTTATTTGCTCTAGACCTTACTCTAGGACGATTTAACACTGAATGACTTAAACCTAAAGCTTATTCTAAAAGGAAGGCTGGGAGCCAGACGCTAATTCAGCAGTCTACGCTGCGTCCGGCCGCTATGGGTGGCCGTCTTCGGTGAATTCTCAGCTTTGTGCTGACGGCACAACCATGGTGTTTCCAGAGCGGTAGGGCTGTGCTCCCAACATAACTACCTACGCATTTATTTACATTTTGTGTGCTTACCTTTGTTGTTTATTATTGGGTATTCGATTTATTAGTGGTGAACAGATGTTGAATCTGCTGTTTCATGATGTACCTACTCACGTTCCAAATTAATCAGAATTAAATAACTAAAAATTATGTAAACGTATCTGTAAATAGGTACATACTACATGCGACCCCGCTTGGCGCGGCGGCGGCTGATAGGTAGGTACTTGATGGGGGCTTACCGCATGAACGAATACTGTCATAGCTTTGTAGTTTCTCTCTCTCTTTTTTTCGTTTGACATGATATGGAGATGGCAATAGCAAACCCAAAGCCGATTTAGTTAGGCGGTAGAAGGCGTGATAGATGCGGCGTTGCCAGCTTTACTCACACGCAACTTACTCACACAACGGAAGTTATTGAATGAATCTAGTGCACAGCGTGATTTTCATTCGATAGCTTGATACAATTATTTAGTTTGTTAGAAACTATTTTTTTTTAAATAAGCGAATTTTTATTTTTCACTCCTTTTGTATGATTACTGGTCAGTAACCCTACCCGTGTGTTCATTTAATGTCGGCACCATAGCGCCACGCTGTATACAAATACAAAAATCTTTATTGCTGTTTGCAGGTAAGATAAGGCCTTCAATAAATAAAAACAATAAGAGAATAAAAAAAGTAAAAATAAAATGGAAAATAAAAATAAAAAACTTATCTCCGAATAACTCACCCCTAAAAGTGAGAATAAGATAATAATAATTATTTTTATAAAAGGAAATTGGTGACCGATGAATATATGAGTGAAGAGAGTGCATCAGCGGCAGCGTCTGAAATTTTAAAATCATATGTTTTTTCTGCGTTTTTAAATAAAACTTTCGATAATAATCTCTCGAAAAAAAAAATTGCCAGTTTGTGAAACAATAAGATCAAGCAGTAAGTACCGGCTTTCACTATCATCATCATTATCCTTGCTATATTTTATTCTAGCATGCATTAATGCTTTCAATGGCTCTAATGTTGGCATTTTTGTAATGAAAACTTGTTTTGGCACGCCACAGACAGATTTTTCGTGGGATGTGGATGGAATTCTAGCGTCACGTTCGGGTTTGATTTGAAATCTTCGGGCAATCGCGGGGTTATGGCCATTGGCCATCTGTAAATGCGTCAGAATTTCTAGATAGCCATGCTTATGGCCACGTCCTCCAGTTTCACCCGAGTAGTTTCCAAAATAAGCTATCAAATTCTGAATAGTAAGTTTTCACTTCTATCGGGAGTTCCTATAACTGTCCATTTTTTTAGTAGTCATAATATTTGAAACACCAATTATAGTTTGGAAGAACACATAATATATTATGCTACATTTTATCTCAGGAAAACAAAGGGAATGTGAATTACGCAGGTAATACAGCAAGGCGGTGATAGATATATATTGGTTTCCAATTATTTAGCAGCCAGCAGTGAAGTCATACCAGCCGATTTTATTGAGCCGCGTCTTTTTTTTTATTAATTTTAGCCACTCCACAGACTCCGGGTTCTAGCCCTTTGTCATTTTACATTTTTACGCTTACATTTTTTTTTACATATTTGTTGGATTAGGAGAAGAAGGGTAAAACATGTTCACAACACCCCCCGTGTTGTAAACATTTTAGTCGGATTTCGTCTGTTGAGCCGATCGCTACCGGTTGGGATTCCGATAGTAATCGACTCGACATCGTCTTTTGCCTAAGCCGCCTCCTCCCGGCCGAGAGCCTCCACCACAGCCGTATTTCTGTCCTTGATAGCCATCTGCAAGTTGAAATTGTCGAGCCGCGTCTTACGGACGTGACCTTTAACGCGCGTGCGCGTGCACTCTCCTTGAAAAAGGCCGCCGTACGCGGCTGAAACTCGAGTCGGATTCACCGACTATATATGAACATACGTGAATGTCTCGTTATTCAATTAAAGAAATGTTTATGCCTGGACTACAAAAGAAGTTTTTAATCGACGTAGTTATCATAATTTATTTTATTTTTATTATTATTATTAGGTACTTATCTACCTTACGGTTTGAAAAACGCAATGGACGCTGATGGGTGAAAATGTGTAGTTTTTATTTCCGTTATATATCCTTAGCCGTTGGAAAGAAATATTTTCCTTTCTCAACGTACTCAAATTCGCTAGGTATGACGAAAAATTCGTTCAGTAGGCAACACTGGGAAAACCTCGATAGAACCGTCATCTACTCTGATTTGCTCAATGACATATGACAGTGACATTTCATTCATTAAGACCCTATTCATGACTTTTTCGTTATACAGATTTTCACATTAGTGTTGTTTATTGAACGTTTTTCATGGCAACATTGAACGAATGAATGAACGATAAATTAATTATCTGTATTATTTTTTATCTGTGTTACTGCATACAAATAGCCGCAGCCGAAAAGGTACTTAATGTGAAATTTTGTGTTCTTGTCATTGATAATTGATAAAGATAAATTGATAGGCATACCTTCAAAATAACTAATGATTACAAGTGTACCTACACGCTCAAAGAGATTCCTAATTTAAAAACAGATGAAGGTAGCTAAACAGTGATACAATGCACATCTATGCGAAACTTAAACATAACTTACAGTATAGTCACACACAAACGTTCATTTATGCATCTTAGGCTTTGCCACTCGCCGTGGTTTGTCTCCGACTATGGGGGCTCGCGCCACTCCCGGACTGCCTCCATGGATTGCAACAGATGCCTTTGGTATCTCAACGGTGTCTCCAGTGGCTGCTGCTGCTTCTGACGGAATGCATAGCCTATCTAGATCCGCTAAAGAACAGACGCGATGCCACGAACCTCCAGGACTCAGCACAATGACCGAGCCATCCCAAGTCCAGCACCGTGATACCCCCAACCGCTTCCGAGCCTCCATGAATGTATCATGCCGCACTTTTGTAAGAAACTCAGACACAGTGACACCAGACCCCCGAAGATTCTTTTTAGAAGACCACATCTTAGCACGCAAAGACATTTCTCTGATCTTGCATAGAATTGGTCTAGGACGATCAGGCAACGAGGATTTACCCATTCTATGACATCTAGTTATGTCCGTACCTTTGAAACTGTTCAGTCTCAGTGATTGCGTTACCAGTTTTGTGACCACAGCTACTGTATCCTCCTCTTTCACCTCTGGCACACCGTGGAAAAGTAGTATTTTTCTTCTTGAGTGCATCTCCAGGTTATCATGCTGTTGAGCCAAAAGCTCAACCTGGGATTGAAGTGCTCGGAGTGAATTCAGTGTGAAAGTTTTAAAGAGTGTGAATTCTGCATTGAGGCCACTGTCACTTTGTGATTTTGGAGTTGTCAGATTTTTCTGTCTTTCTTCAAACTCTGCCAGTTTTAAATTAAATGATTGGCTTAATTGAGATATAGATTCCTTTATAGCTTCCATTTTCCAAAATAAAAAGTGCAGTGAAATTGGCAAGTCAGTTAAAATTTTGCACAAATAACAGTGTTATTGTATGTGGATCTTGAGGATAACACTCACCAGCAGGTATAGTACGAGTAACTTATTATTTATAAATACATAAAAAATTTACAACAAAAAACTATGAAAAATGTTTTATTTTGATTAAAAACTATGAGGACAAATAAACTATGTGTTGTACTTAAGGTACCCACGGCCGAAAAAAACATACATACATATCCAACACTAAAAGCATTTTTGAAATCGGTCCCGTAGCTACTGAGATTAGCACGCTGAAATAAAAAAACCTCTTCAAATGTAAACCATATTATTTAGTCTTGGAAATGACTCGAAGATTTCAATTAAAATGTATTTCTCCCGCAGATTGAAGCCGTTTTCGTCACAAACAATCATGAGGAAACTATCAAACGATACCATACCGATTCGACGTTCTGCCCTTCCAACCACAGGAATGACGTAAGTCCTTCTTTTTATTGTATAAGTTGATTTGTGCTAAGCCAAAACGCGCGAGTAGGAGTTCCCAGCTCGGCCGGGATTCGCCATCACACAACAAGATACCACCAAGGTAAGTTGTTGTGTGATGCCCAGGGTGCACCACGTGGAGGTTCCCGAGCCACACACCCCGAGATTGTAATCCTGGGTAGAGGTTAGGTTTTTTATTATCAGACGTCGCGTCGTTATATTTTAATCTCAAAGTGTTTACAATTTTACGATACTAAATTTGCAAAAATTAGTTTCACTTTTTCCTTGATAGTAATAAAAAGTAAAACTACGGGTGGTCTAGTCGGGAGAACGGCGCCTGCAGATCCGGAGACCCCGGGTTCAAACCCCACGCGCACCACTGTCTTTTCGAAGTCATGTGCGTAATGCCGCTAACTTAAAACGGTGAAGGAAAACATCGTAAGGAAACCTGTGTACCTAGAATCTTTTGCAGTCATGTGTCATCCACCAACCCGCACTGGGCCAGCGTGGTGGATTATGGCCTTAACTCTCTCCTTACAAGAGAAGGGCAGAGTCCCAGCCGTGGAAACATTTAGTGGGATGTTGATGATGATGAATAAAAACTAAGATACCTAATCAATTTCCGGGGGGGACGGTGACTTGACCGTGCAATGTGCAAGACTGGAAAACTCCATTAATTATAATGTACTAGCGGCCATTCCGGCTTCGCGCGGATAATAACCTAGATACCAACTGCAGCGCCATCTGCCGGGGTGATTTGTGAATCTAAACCATCCAGGGCCCTACCCAAACGTACACAAAAAAAATCATTCAAATCGGTAGAGCCGTTTAGGAGGAGTTTACTTAGAACGAAAAGTGGTGAAGTTATATTGTACTTAACCTTTATCTATCCAGGCTTTGAATAAAATAACCGGAAAAATTTAACTTCGATATAAATATTACTGTTCCAAAAAGATGCAATAGATACAACAGGGTAAATTTAGAATATTAAGATAAAAATAAATTAATAAAAACGTGCTAATTACGGGAGCTAAAACTGGCGTGCATTCGCCGTCGCATAGGCGGAGTGAATGTACGTACAGCGCGTCCGAGCATTAGCGATTTTAACTTAGATCGCTTTGCAAGTTAAACAAAAGGTTCGGTAAACAATGCGCGCGCGCAGGTTTTGCTTGCCGTAATTATTTTATTTAAGATTGAATTTATATAATGCTAATTAATCGAACTGAAATTAGTTTATACAAATTTAAGTTTGTAATTAAGTAAGTTAAGATAAATTTGGAAATTACAATAAAACAATAATTATGGCAATGAATAAAAATTATACTAATAAATTAATAATGGGGTTCCCACAGTGGCATTGATTTTTATATACATAGATTATTCTTGGTCCCAACAGTATCTGAACCTGACCCTGCTGGCGATGATTACCTGCGCAGTTCACCAGATCCTCATCACGATGCTGAAGACGCTGCTTCTCTTCATCATCAGCGGCATCTACGTCTACGTGGCCATTCACGAAGACATCTACTTTGAGGGCAGCTTCATGGATTACCAGTACGTGTTGATTTTATTGTTGACTTCTTATCAGCACGAATGTCTTCTGGCAATATAGTATGGTATAAAGTAATCTTCCAAAAGGCCCGGTGTGATATTTGTCAAAATGTAAATTTAAATGGGACCGAAAAAAAAAAAAAAAAAAAAAGTCCGCCTGGGAAAGTACCACACCTTTGCCAGTTATTCTACCGCCAAACAGTAATGTGAAAACATTACTGTGTTCCGATTTGAAGGGAAATGTTTCCAGAGAAATTACAGGGCATAGAGAAATTATATCTTAAATATCTGGGTGACGAGCGCAGTGCAGTGCTAGGTAATGATTTGGACTCTTCATGTTTCAATAGTTGCGTGTCACTGTGCTGTTATGTGGCAGGCATGTTGCTTACCATCAGGCACATGGAATGCTCGTCGTCACTTCTTATTTAAAATAAAATACATACTTGATTGCTATAGACATACTTTGACAAAAACGAAGTTTTAAATTTTCGTTGTGGTAAGACTCTTTTCAGAGTGCGCCTGGGGAAGTCCCACACCTTTCCTAGTTACTCTACCGCTAAGTAGAAATGAGATCACTGTTTTTCGGCTTAAAGGGTCATGTTTCCAGTGAAATTACAGGGCATAGAGATAAAAGATCTTATAGGTATATTTGGGTGGACGAGCGCCGCCGATGATTTGGAGTCTTCGTATTCTAATAGCTTCATGTCACTGTGCTGTTATGGGCAGGCGTGTTACTTACCATTAATCATATTATAACTTGATCGTGTCGTCCCTGTACACAAAAAAAAAGTGAAACACCTGGACGATTTTTCTTTTTAAAATGTTCGGTTTCGTCACTGTAGACGTCTTTAGGATTCACATTAAAAAATGTGGTCAAGTACGAGTCGGAATCGCCCATGAAGGCTTACGTAGAAGCAAGTAACAAAATATAAAAGTTCTTCTAGTTCGTTGTTGCTTTAATCAGTGTTTTAACAATAGTGAATTTATGACGTATTAAAATAAAACTAGATCTCATTCAAAGCAATTTTCGTTGAAAGTTTACATGGTAATTTACATCATATTTTTTTTAGCTTTGTCATTCTCATTTAGGGGGGGGGGGCACATTTTACCACTTTGGAAGAGTCTCGCGCAAACTAGGTATTCAGTTTCGAAAAAAAAATATGTTAGAAACTTCAATACATCAATCATTTTTGAAGACCTGTCCATAGATAACACACACGTATGGTTATGATAGAAAAAAAACTTAGTTCTAAGTATGGGACAGAAGATGATAATTGATTATATTTTGTATTATTTGCATATGTTTCAATTGACCCCAGACACTATCTCAACCGACCCTGGCATGGGGACGGTTAAAATACTGTTTTTTTAATTAGATTTTGCTCAGAAATTACTACACAGTGATCTTAAATAACATTGCCCTATAGTAGACAGTTATAAGGTCTTTCATTTAGTATGTTTCCGATATCGCTCGCTTAACAAATCCCGATGCTATGCATGATAAATGCTAAAATGTTTCAACCGTACCCAGTCTACCCTACTAATATTATAAATGTCAACGTATGTATGTCTGTTGCTCAATCACGTCGTAAATTATGAACGGATCGGGCTAAAATTTGGAATACAGGTGGATTATAGTCTGCAATAAATAGCCTGTTGATCGGCAACGAAACTAATCTCGCTTAGATTCACAAGTCACCAGCGGGGGCGCAGGACAAGGTAAAAAGCCGCGCTGTGATAAGCCGAATTTCTACCAATGATCGGACAAAATGAAATAGACTTGCAAACTTCTAACGACAAAACAGGATGCAAAGAAAGACATCAATGGGTTCCCATTTCATTTTTAACCGACTTCAAAAAAGGAGGTGTCTCAATTCGACCGTATATAATTATTATTTTTTATGTGTGTTCGCGGATAACTTCGTCGTGTATGAACGGATTTTGATGATTCTTTTTTTGTTTTAAAGGAGATATTCCCAGGGTGGTACCATGGTAAGGAAACCAGGATCTGATGATGGCATCTTAGAGAAATCGAGGATAACTTTCGAAAATTGTAAAGATGACTAGTGCGTTAGTTAAGTTTTTGCTTGAGCATTTTAAAGCAGTATAATTTAAAGATGGTTTGAAGTCGATCTGATGAGGGAGCGGGAAGACGGTCGAGGGAACTCCTCGACGGTACATAGTAGTTACCTTGTGTTTGGGCTCGATGAATTTGTATTGATGAGAACTTTTTACATAGATGGGTTTTGACTGTCATTAGTGGTCTGATGATGAAGACAAAGGACAGCCAAGGGAATTTCTTAACGGCTTACAGGAACTACCCAGTGTTTGGGGTTAATTCATGTATTGAGATCCTTCAACCGTGGGAGAGGTCTATGTCCAGCAGTGGACTAAGATAGGCTGATGATTATGATGCTGGATAACGATAAAAACTTTGCACCCATATGGGTTTTGAGTGCCATTACAGGTGTTTGTACACTGACCATCGTGGATTTAAATGTTATCATAGTGAATATTATTCTACTCGTCAAGTTCTTCTTTTGGTACCATTATTGAGGGAGTTTAGAAAAAAACACATAATTCATCACTTTGTCATCATCCATCTTGCCATCTTGGATTTAAAACGTATCACATTGTAAAGTATTGCACTAGTCAAGCCCGTTCCTTTGTATGCCCGTGCCTGTACCCGCAAAGAGACAAAGTGAAAACGAGTCGGAGAGAAAAGAGACAGAGAGGCTGTGAGACAGAGAAACAGAGGGTGATACACTTACACGTCAAGTTCGAAGTGTCTGTACCTCTAATTACCCGCCGTTTTTGCATCAAAATTCAAAAATGATACCAAAGTAACATTAAAATCTTACATAAGACAACCACGTTATGACGATGCGGCAATTTGAGACTGCGTTAAAGTATTCTAATTCTCAGATATTCTCAGGAACGACTGAACCGATTTCAGTCATTCTTTCACGTTGGATATGTACGGGATCCCGCTGAGTGCTATATATGTACCACGGGCAAAGCCGGGGGCTAGATGCCCATCTAGTACGAACATAAAACTACATTTTGTCTGGATGACATATTTGTCGATTTCACAAAGTTATGAAATTCGACCCTGTCAACACGAAATCGTGTAAATGCATTAATGAAAACCTGATTAGCACTAAAAAGGGTAAAATAAACTATTTTTAACAAAAAATTAAACCGACTTCAACACCACAAATAGGCACTCAAAAGCGAAAAATAATTAAATATAGGTAATCATTATAACCGCTACTCACTCATCCATATGAAGTCGGTGCCAGCCAAATCTAATAATCTAATCTATGTTCGTTATAATTTTGTAGATTGAAGATGCTTTATTTTTCTAATTATTGCATTAAACTTACTTGTGAAGTGATATTGTAAAGTTGGATGTCCTGCTATTCCTTCCGCGCCATTTTATTGAGCAGAAACCCATATTTCATATTTTTACGGGTTTTTTTACCAATACTCTTTCGGTCGGAATCAAAACCCTGACTGACCGAACTCGCAACAGATTTTACGCCATTATGCCTACAAAACGCTAAGGGGGGCAGTCGTACGATCAGTCAAATGGGTATATCGTCTTTGGTATGCAAGAACGCAAAGGCTAGTGAAACAACTGATGGTCTTATCATTGAAAGCGATTTCATCCAGATAACTTTGGGATAGACAAATTGTTTTTATTTTACCCGTATATTTCCCGATCCCATTATTTTGGTGGGTTACTAAGTAGCCCATGACTTTTTCCAGGCAATAGCCTAGCTGTGTATCAAATTTCAACCCGATCTGTTCATACGTTACGACGTAATTGAGCAATAAACATACGAACATCCAACCATTGACATTTATAATATGGGTAGGATTCTATACCTTATCATTTATTTTATATGGACTTCTATAGGTACACATTATTCAAAGTTCAAATATGTACATATTTATTATCGACACTGGCTTAAACGGTGAAGGAAATCATCGTGAAAAAACTGATATGTACAAAGAAAAAAATTGTTTTGTGCCAACCCACAATCAGAAAACTAGGCGGATTATGGCCTTGTCTCTCTTCTTGGGAGAGAGCAGTGGGAACATAGTGGGCGGCTCATGCACTTGCTATAGCATGGTCTAAGTTAATAGAAATGACTTTGTTTTGCGGTTTCTACTGCTAACTCTTTTTTTATTTATTGAGAATCACTGAATCCTTTCCTCGGCGTTATTT
Organism: Ectropis grisescens; assembly: GCA_017562165.1. Classification (NCBI taxonomy): domain Eukaryota; kingdom Metazoa; phylum Arthropoda; class Insecta; order Lepidoptera; family Geometridae; genus Ectropis; species Ectropis grisescens. Next base: position 104,865 of record JADLOZ010000350.1, on the reverse strand, counting down.
TTCTGTAAAACCTCTTTCTATCCAACATTAGAGCTCTTATCTAAGTCTATGCAACTACACATATTATGTATATAGTATGTAATGCAATTAGCCAAATTGGTGAAGTGCGAAGTCCCATCAGTGTTTTAGTGCCATCTAACTAAGCATAATGCCGCTAACTTAAAAACGGGGAAGGAAAACATCGTGAGGAAACCCACATGTACCTAGAACCTTGCGAGTCATTTGTCATTCACCAACCCCTACTGAGCCAGCGTGGTGGATTATGACCTTAACTCTCTCCTTGCGAGAGAAGGCCCGAGTCCAAGCAGTGGACATTTAATGGACTGTTGATAATGAACTAAGCATAATATATGACAGCAAGTTAATATATATGAACATTCGGTTTGTAATTAAGCCACGTTTTTTAAAAGGGGCAGTTAGCCTCAACTGACATCCACTGTCTACAGTAAGTACCTATTATAAATTAAGCCATTTTTATTTTTTAATTATGGACTCTTTTTCAGTACCTTGATCGCATCAATGACGATTCTCGCATGCAGTATTATCATCCTGCTCACATCTTACTTCGTTGTGTGTATCGACTTGGAGGTAAGTTTTTGAAGAAATACTTCTGTTAGTGCGTTAGGGCAAGAATATGAAAGTTAATAGCTTCGTGCAATGTACACAAGTTACAAAGTTACAATGACCTATGTCCTGCAAAATTAAATTGACTTAAAATGCTCGCAGCTCGAAAAAACGACATAGTTTCATGGTTGATGTTCCAAAGACACGAACGAAGAGATTTGACTCTACTTTTGCGATAAGAACGTCTAGGCTGTGGAATACGTTGCCTGAGTGGGTATTCCCCGATGATTACAATCTTTGTGTTGTAGTTGAATGAGGTAGTAAAATTTCAACTAACTAGAATTTAATTTTTTTGATATTTATTTCCGATATTTACGTAATTTACAATATTAAAATTATTGAGAAGAGAAGCGTGCGCTCAGCGCGGACAGTGGAATTGCACTGCTCGCAGGTGAAAGGCGATCGTCGCTGCGGCCAGCCGGTGGTCTGCCGTCGCCGCCTCCTCTATTGTTCTTGCTCAGGTATGTGAATATGCAGCGCTTACATGCCGCTGTTTTATTTAATATTTTATTTAAATTATTTGCCATTGTTGTTAACTTATTTTTTTATATATTGTTTCAGGTTACGCCACACACTCCCCTCCAGAGACCGGGCTACGGGCGATTTCTATTAGGGAATTTAACATGTCTTCCCGATCTGCTTCTACGTTCCCTTTCAGGTGGTATGTTCTGGTCAGGTGGTGCTCCTGGTGGTGTGACATTATTTTTTAGGTGGTTCCGGTTCCGGTCTAGTGTCTAGTACTGGTGTTTCTACGAGTGTGTATGCTGGCTTCAATCTATCTATGGATACGGTAATTGGTTTTCCATTCATCATGATTTTAAACACTTTCTCGTTTCTTTCTAGAACTTGGTGCGGTCCGGTGTAAGCAGGTTGGAGCGGGCGGCGGAAAAACGTGTGTGACAGTTTTGTGAAATATAAATATTGACTTTTTACAGTGTCTCGATGCTGGTTGCGGCTGTATGTTTGATGTCAATTTGCGTAACCGTGCAGAGAAGTCTGTGATGTCTGTAGTTGTGTTTGTACTAGGGTTAAATATTTCTCCTTGTAGGCTCAATGTTTCACCACATACTAATTCTGCTGATGATGTTTTTAAATCTTCTTTGTAGGCGCATCTTATTCCCAGTAAAACCAATGGATGAGTTTCAGTCCAGTTTTCATTGCCGTGACAAGTTATTGCGGCTTTTAGTTGTCTGTGAAATCTTTCTACTAGTCCATTACAGGCGGGATGATACGCCGTAGTCTTTTTTAATTGAAAACCTGTTGTTTCTGACAAGTATTTGAATAGGGTTGATTGAAACTGTGTTCCACGATCGGTTATGATTTCGACCGGGCAACCAAATCGTGCAATCCAGCCTGACAATAGTGCTTTCGCGACTGTTTCAGCAGATATGTCCGTGATTGGTATTGCCTCCGGCCATCTTGTGAATCTGTCAACAGCTGTCAGGCAGTATTTTTTTCCATGGGAAGCTGGCATTGGTCCAATCAGATCGATGTGCAGGTGACAGAATCTAGCGCGTGGTATTTTGAATGTGCCTAAAGGAGAAGATACGTGTCGTGTCTTGTTAGCGCGCTGGCATGCATAACAACTTTTAGCCCACTCGCGGCAATCTTTGCGTATACCTGGTCATACGTAGCGTTTGATACCAGTTTCGCTGTAGTGTTGACGCCTGGGTGGCTGAGTGAATGTAGGCTCTCAAATACTCGATGTCGCAATTCTTTAGGTACGTACGGTCGAGTAATATCAGTTGATTCGTCTCCATAAAGTTTGATGTCAGTTCCGGGTAATGAGAATTTTGTTAATGTTAATGAAGTTTCTCCATCTAGTTTGTTTTCATCTCTGGGTCGGTTTCTTGTAATTTTGCCATTGTTTGAAAGTCTATAGGTCCTGACAGCTCCTCTATCCGTGAGAGTGTATCTGCCACGACGTTTTCTTTTCCAGATATGTGTTGAATATCAGTTGAGAATTGTGATATGAAATCTAGGTGACGAAATTGACGAGGTGAGCATATGTCTTTCCGTTGATGAAACGCGAAGCAGATTGGTTTGTGATCGGTAAAAATCGTAAAGTCTCGTGCTTCAACGTGATGACGAAAATGTTTTATGGCTTCATAGATTGCCAATAGGTCTCGGTCGTACGGCGAATACTTTTGTTGCGCTGGGCTCAATTTTCGTGAAAAGAAGGCCAGCGGTTGCCAATTTTCGTTTTTAAGTTGTAGGGCCGCTCCGACTGAGGTATCTGAAGCATCAGTAACCATGGCTAATCGAGCTTCAAGATCTGGAAATGCCAAGAGTGCTGCTTGACACAAGCTTTCTTTACAGCTTTCAAATGCTTGCAGAGTTTCACCTGATATTTCGACTGGATGTGATCCTTTGACTGATCCGACGAGCAGATTGTGTAGCGGTGCTTGTGATTTTGCTGCATTTGGCAAAAATCTGCGATAAAAATTGATCATCCCCAGGAAACGCCTTAACTCTCTGACGTTCTTTGGTATGGGGAAGTTCTTTACTGCTTCTACTTTAGTATCTAGTGGTTTTACGCCTTCAGCGGTCACAGAATATCCCAAAAAGGTGACTTTGGTAAGCCAAAGTGGCATTTAGATGTGTTTATTACCATGTTGTACTCTTCAGCCTGGTGAATATCTGGCGAAGATGGTTTTCATGGGATGACTCATCTTTAGAGTATATTAAAAAATCATCTAAATACGGGTAGCAGAAGTCATCCAGTTCGCGGGTCATTTCATCGACGAACCGTTGAAAAGTTTGGCCTGCGTTTCTCAGACCAAAGTTCATATATGGGTATTCGAAGAGTCTAAAGGGTGTGGTGATTGCAGTCTTGCATATATCTTCCTGCGCAACCCTAATTTGGTTATAGGCTTTGACCAAATCTATTGTTGAGAGTACGCGGCAGCCTGATAAGTTGTGAGCAAAGTCATGGATGTGACGGATAGGGTAGCGATCCGGAATTGTCCTCGCGTTCAGCTGGCGGTAGTCTCCGCATGGCCTCCATCCGCTGTCCTTTTTAGGGTCTAAGTGCAGCGGTGATAACCAAGGGCTGTCCGAAGGTCTGACGGTTCCGTTCATCAGCATCGCACCAAACTCCTGTTTTGCTATCTTTAGCTTATTGGGTGCAAGACGACGTGGAGTACTGAACACTGGAGGTCCCGGTGTTGTTTTAATGTGATGCACCGTGTTGTGACTACAAGTGCTGTTGGTACCGGATGGACGTGTGACTTCTGGAAACTCTCGTAGAATCGTAAGGTATCTTGATTCACCTGCCATTGTCTTCACCGAAGAAATTGTGGCTGATGAAGTTGCTGATGTTGCTGCCGACGTGAGTGTGGTCTTGTTGTCTACAAGTCGTTGATTGCGGACGTCCACCATCAGGTTATAAAAACATAGAAAGTCGACGCCGATTATTGGTTTTGTGACGTCAGCGACTGTGAAGCGCCAAGAGAAGTCTCTTCGTAGACCAAGATTTAGTACCATGTGTGTGTATCCATACGTCGCAATATTTGTACCGTTTGCAGCGTATAACACGTTATGTGGTACTCAGTTTTTGGCCGGCTTTGTCCTAGCATTCTTTTGAGAAAGACACAGACATTGCTGCCCGTATCAACGAGAAACTGCGTCTTCGTCCTGAAGTCAGTGACAAAAAGGCGACCTGTATTATAGCGATCGTTTGTCGCCATTAGCGACCGCTCTGCCGGTTTCCCGCCGCCGTGTAGCCGCAGGGTTTCTGGCACTTTGTAGATTCAGACCCGAACTTGTGGGGGGTTACCAGCACACAGGAAAGCGTCGGTAATTTGATTGTGAGCGCGTTCGACTGTGGGTACGTTGTTCACGGCTAGTCCTTTCACGTGATCGTCCATTATTCGTGAGTGCTTCCACTTTTTTGTGAGTTCCGCGATTTGTCGAGTCATAATATCTAATTGTGAGACGGTAGCAGGGGCCACTGCAGCTACACTTACTGGTAATGATGGTGCTGCGATGTCCATAACAGCGTCGGCTAGGTCGGCCAAGCTGTTGAGGTCCGATCAAGGTTGGCTTGCTATGGCCGTCTGAACGTGGGTAGGTAGCCTGCTCGTCCATATTGATTTCAGGAACTCTTCTGGTATCTCGGAACCCGCCAAGTGACGTAGATGTCGCAGAAATTGCGAAGGGCGTCGATCTCCTAGCTCTTCATGTGTCAGCAGTTGCTTCACTTCTTTTTCTGGATTGAGACAACCTTTTATAAGTTCGGTTTTCAACGTCTCATAGCTTGTACCAACGGGCGGAGCGATGATGATATCTTTTACTTCAGCGGTATACCGATGGTCCAGTTGCGACAATATATAGTAAAACTTCGTCTTATCATCAGTGATCCGGGACAAGAGGAAGTGTCCCTCCACTTGTGCGAACCATACAGCCGGTTCTTCTGGCCAAAACGGAGGTAACTTGACTCAACTCGAAAACATCGGCCGGCGTGATGTGAGCCGACGATAAATCGTCGGCGTTTTTGTCGTCCGTTGCCATTTTGAAGCGCGTCCGGAATGAGGGGTCATTACTGTAGTTGAATGAGGTAGTAAAATTTCAACTAACTAGAATTTAATTTTTAGATATTTATTTCCGATATTTACGTAATTTACAATATTAAAATTATTGAGAAGAGAAGCGTGCGCTCAGCGCGGAAAGTGGATTTGCACTGCTCGCAGGTGAAAGGAGATCGTCGCTGCGGCCAGCCGGTGGTCTGCCGTCGCCGCCTCCTCTATTGTTCTTGCTCAGGTATGTGAATATGCAGCGCTTACATGCTGCTGTTTTATTTAATATTTTATTTGAATTATTTGTCATTGTTATTAACTTATTTTTTATATTTTGTTTCAGGTTACGCCACACACACACACACACACACTTCAAATCGAGAGTGAATCGGTTTTTTTCTAGGAAAACACGCTCCATCGTAAACCGCATTGTCATTTAGCATCAGGCGAGATGGCGGTCAAATGTAAACCTATAAAAGTTAACAAAAACCCCTAATATCATAAAAAAATAAAGTTGGTTTTCAACAAAACAAAAAAAAACAACATTTTTAATTTTGTTTTTGATTGTTGTCGACAAAACAACAAAACAAAAAAAAAGAACAAAACAAAATAAAACGAAATTTAAAATTTTGTTCTTATTTGTTGTCGTAGTTATTTAGATTACCTCTATTGCTTACGAAAGTTTATGTGGGCACATAGGAAAGTTTATGAAGGCGCATAATGCATTCCAAAAAGCATTTCATACTTGCTGAGTAATTTCTACAACATTACTCAGCAAGTACTCCATTTCCTTATGGCATTGTACTCTAATGGGGGGACTCTTTGCAGAGTCTGGCTGAGAAAATACCACATTTTTAACAGTTAGTTCACTGCCAAGCAGTAATGTGCGATTCCAACGGAAGCTTTTAAAACCGTTAGAAGAATAAGGCCGACACGCATACTCACGCAAATAATGACGGGGCACGGTGGGTTCTCCCAATACCTACACAGGTTCAAACCGAAGGATAGCCCATCGTGCATATGCGACCCGGGCAGGGAGGAAACACCATTACATATAATAACAGATTGCCCGGTATATGGTAAAGAGCGTCACGAAACAGAGCAAAAAATAGGAGAAGTAATTGCTGTCAACACTTTGAATAAAATAATCAATGATAAATATATTAGCACTAGGTTTATAGAGTTTAGTGAAAAAATATGCAAAAATGTTATAAATCAAAATAAATAGGACTTAAATTTGGGTTGCATAAATATTATATAATAATATATCCATACCAACCCAAAAGACATTAAGGTACAATGTAGTGTAAATAAAATATTTTTAAAGTAAACTGTTAACAAAACTTAGATCTAACAACTAGAAACAAAATAGTTGAAGTGTATTTACAGCAAAGCCACAATGTCTGTCCGATTACAGGACCAGTGCACAAAACATATCCAGCTTCAGAAAGGCGTGAGACAGGGAGATGTTTTATCTCCGAAACTGTTCACTGCCGCGCTGGAAGATGTTTTCAAGCTTCTGGACTGGAACGGATATGGCATCAATATCAACGGCGAATGCATCACTCACCTTCGGTTTACTGACGACATAGTCATTGTGGCGAAGTCGATGGAGGACCTCGCTGCTATGCTCAGGGACCTCAGTAGAGTATCCCAACAGGTAGGTTTGAGGATGAATATGGACAAGACGAAGGTCATGTCAAATGTTCATGTCTCACCTGTACCGGTTATTGTTGGGAATACCACACTCGAAGTTGTTGACGAATACGTCTACCTGGGTCAAAAGATCCAATTAGGTAGATCCAACTTCGACAAAAAGGTCCAGCGAAGGATCCAACTCGGATGGGCAGCGTTCGGGAAACTTCGGCACATCTTTGAGTCCAAAATACCCCAATGCCTAAAGACGAAAGTCTTTAACCAGTGCGTGTTGCCAGTGATGACTTATGGAACTGAGACGTGGTCCTTAACTGTGGGTCTCATAACGAAGCTCAAAGTCACACAGCGAGCTATGGAGAGAGCTATGCTCGGAGTCTCTTTGCGCGACAGAATCCGTAATGAGGATATTCGCAAAAGAACGAAAGTGGCTGACATAGCTCAAAGAGTAAGCAAGCTGAAGTGGCAATGGGCAGGCCACATCGCTCGCAGAACTGACAACAGATGGGGAAAAAAGGTTCTTGAGTGGCGACCACGAACCGGGAGACGCAGTGTTGGACGGCCTCCCACTAGATGGACAGATGACCTCACAAAGGTCGCTGGAAACCGCTGGTTGCAGGTTGCGCAGGAGCGTTCGTTGTGGAAATCTAGGGGGGAGGCCTATGTTCAGCAGTGGACGTCTTGTGGCTGATGATGATGATGATGATGGACAACTTTGACCCTCAGCAGAAAATGAAAACATTACCGTCATGTTTTCTTTGGAAGAGCTTGTTTCGACATTATATACGTTTTTTACTCCTTTTAACGTCAAAACTGTAAGTACCTGTTTTGGGACAAAGTTTAAATTCGTTCATATAGCCAACAGGTCTTTTTCTTGAAAGTTTTCTTGTAATATTTCCAAAAACCATTTTCGAATATCTCTTTTAGACACAAAAGCTCTTGAAAATGTGACACCTTCGCTTATTTTCTTGGAGATAGCAGGGTTTTGTTCCAAAATCCTCTTACGCATCCCTCTCCAGGATAATTACGTTTAAATGGGTTTGGTCTTGGGTTATCAGACAAAAACATTTGTACGCTAAACTGGAGATCTTCTTTTTAAGGCTTCCCCATTTCTCGCTAACTCTAAGATCCAGTTCGCCAGACATTTTTCTTCTTCTTGTGTAAGATATGGTGAAGGTCCGCAAGAAGTCTTATGATCAGGGTTTTTAAATTTGAAATGTTAAGTTGATTTGGGTATTCCGTATTTTCTTGCTATTTCTCTTAAGTTTCCAACATTTTTTTATTCACTTAAAGCCTTATCTAGACTATCAGTATATCTAGAATATGGAGTTGCCATTTTAAGCATCTTGATTACTACTGTGGACAAACGGAATAAAATAGACAGCAAACAAACAAACAAATTTGTGTAACAAATTATGTTGTAAAAAGCGTCCAAGGACTAGTTTTTAAAGACAATATTAGTCGTTGGACAGTGTCCAATGACTGTAAAATAACCGCTAAATAAAAATCTGTGAAAGCTGTGTTTTTGAATGTAAATAATGTCAAATTAAAGTATAAAATAAACGATTTTTTCTACATTCAATATTATTAGTTATTGGACAACTGTCCAGTCACTAGTCTCGGAACAAAAATAATCACAATCGTTGGACTACTGATAACTTATCCTACAAATTAGTAAAGTAGCAATAGTTTACTTAAATAAAGAGTTACTTTGTAGTACGAACCATTCGTCTGATGACACGTCTCTTAAACAGAATAAAACACTTTTTATTTTGATTTTCGTCACTTTTTTTCTTATTCATATAATTATTTTCGAGCACAAAATGTAAACATTGGCTGTACACATCAAACTTATTTTTTTTTGCAACCACTGCTCTGCACTACACTGCTTTATCTGTTGAAAAAATTGAGCACTTCTGTAACATCCCAATGGACGAAGAAATAATTAGGGTCGTTCAAAAATACAGAATACAACACACAAACTTTATAAACTTTGTCGAAAGTTGAAGTGTCCAATAACTAGTTATGTCCAATCACTGGTACGTTACTCTATTTTCTTCTGAATGGCAATGTTTTACAGAGAAGTTACACGGCACAGAGATAGATAGATTTCCTTATATCTCTGGGTGATCAACTCAGTGCCGTGCTAGGTAATGATTTTGACTCTCCATGTTCCTATAGTTGCGTGACGCTGTGATATTAGGGGCAGAAAGGTGTTGATTACCAGCCAGGGACATTTCTTGCCCGTGCCGTTTTTCAAAAACATTTTTTTCAATTTTGTATTACTTTCTAAAATGTATTTTCTTTGTTCTCAGTATATTTCACCTCGCTTGGTTCGCGTCTCTCGGAGGATACACAACAACCGGACTCTTGCTCAGATCATGTCCTTCATAGTAGTTACAGCGGTTGCCCTGCAGGTTCAAATTATCATGGTAAGAATACCCTTTTCCTTTTGAAGTTATATTTCTTTTAGTGGGCTTAGAGAATGATGACAGTGATTTCTTAACGATGTTCGCGCACACCGACACAATTCAAACGATATAATGGAGTTGGCTGACAACTGTCTCTTCAAATTCGTCGCACTGGAGTTAGTTGTGCTTTTTTTTTAAAGGTACCTATCGATACTTTAATTCGCATTACGAATAAAAAATTGTACCTACAGGAGTCATTACCATGTCCCATGATTCGGTACCCCCCTACTACCCATTGTCCCAACCGTGGTAGGAGCATTATTTTATCTTACCTTTATCTCCGAGTGATGAGCGCAGTGCAAGCAAGCAAGTAAGCTAGGCAGTTTTATTTTGACTCCATTTGCTCAAATAGTGCGTTCTGCGTAGCACTTTTCTGTTAACTCCGTAGTAGCAAATGTAACAGGAGTCAAAAAAACATAAAAAACAACCAAAAATCCTTTTAATACATTTACAATACAATGTTTTTTTTTTGGACTACATTCTTCATTCATGCTCCGTTCCTATTAATAGTACCGTAATATTATATAACCTACAGCCTACCTCGATAAATAGACTAGCCAAAAAAAAGCTTTCAATTCGGACTAGTAGTTTATGAGATCATCGCGTTCAAACAAACAAACTCTTCAGCTTTACAATATGTATTAGTATAGACTAGCGGATCGCCCCAGCTTCGCCCGTGGTACTTAAATATAGCCCTTAGCAGTCAAGAATGAAGTACATATCCAACACTAAAAGCATTTTTGAAATCGGTCCCGTAGCTACTAAAATAGCGCGCTCAAATAAAAAACCTCTTCAAATGTGAACCATATGAACCATTTAGTCTTGGAAATGACTCGAAGATTTCAATTAAAATGTATTTCTCCCGCAGATTGAAGCCGTTTTCGTCACGAACAATCATGAGGAAACTATCAAACGATACCATACCGATTCGACTTTCTGCCCTTCCAACCACAGGAATGACGTAAGTCCTTCTTTTTATTGTATAAGTTGATTTGTGCTAAGCCAAAAAGCGCGAGTAGGAGTTCCCAGCTCGGCCGGGATTCGCCATCACACAACAAGATACCACCGAGGTAAGTTGTTGTGTGATGCCCAGGGTGCACCACGTGGAGGTTCCCGAGCCACACACCCCGAGATTGTAATCCTGGGTAGAGGTTAGGTTGTTTTATTATCAGACGTCGCGTCGTTATATTTTAATCTCAAAGTGTTTACAATTTTACGATACTAAATATGCAAAAATTAGTTTCACTTTTTCCTTGATAGTAATAAAAAGTAAAATTACGGGTGGTCTAGTCGGGAGAACGGCGCCTGCAGATCCGGAGACCCCGGGTTCAAACCCCACGCGCACCACTGTCTTTTCGAAGTCATGTGCGTAATGCCGCTAACTTAAAACGGTGAAGGAAAACATCGTAAGGAAACCTGTGTACCTAGAATCTTTCGCAGTCATGTGTCATCCACCAACCCGCACTGGGCCAGCGTGGTGGATTATGGCCTTAACTCTCTCCTTACAAGAGAAGGGCAGAGTCCCAGCCGTGGAAACATTTAGTGGGCTGTTGATGATGATGAATAAAAACTAAGATACCTAATCAAGTTTCGGGGGGGACGGTGACTTGACCGTGCAATGTGCAAGACTGGAAAACTCCATTAATTATAATGTACTAGCGGCCCATTCCGGCTTCGCGCGGATAATAACCTAGATACCAACTGCAGCGCCATCTGCCGGGGTGATTTGTGAATCTAAACCATAGAATAGATAATACAGATAGAACGGACACTCCCAACCCCCCGCCAATTTCAAGCTTCCTCACCCCTCAGGCCGTTTCGGATACGCTAGGAGCACTCAACGAAGGGCTGGTATCGAACATCTAATTCCTAACGAAATATCATCATGGTGGGTTGTTGTGCATTTACGGCTGTCCGTCAACTAAACGGCACAAGATTAAAAGCTTTATTTAATTTCCTAATGATAAAATAACGTAAGATTAGAAACTTTTCAATAACGTTGCTTTATAATATTACAAGCTTTGCTTAGTTTGGGGTCAGATGGTGTTGTGTGAATTGTCTACCAATATTTATTTCTTTATAATAACGAAGCCGTTTTTAACTCAAAGTTCGTAACTCACACAGCCAGTAACTTATGTGCCCAAGCACGGATTGATAATGCCTGGAGGAATAATTGTAGTGACAGAATAAAGTTTCCTTCATGGGTAAGTGTAAAATAAAATGCGAATGTGTACCTACTAACAGAAATAGATATCTAGGTACCTGATTTAATCTATCATCGGTTTGGTTTCATTTTACGCGGCAATACAAACACCCACAGATTTCTGAAACAATTTAGAAATCTGTGCAAACACCCTTTTAATTAGAATAGTGTAATTTGGCTCCATTCTATTTGTGTAACTCAACATTATAGCAAGTTTATAGACTACGTCACCAGGCGTACTCAAGGGGCACAACTATCCAATAAAACAATTCAGTAGCCCTAGCTCTAACGCACACTGAATGTGTGCGTTAGCGCTAGGGCTGTGTGTACGAACGACATCTGCGTAGTTGTGTGAAGAGTAGGCAACTCCACAGCGGCGGTTGTATGGAGTTTTAGTGGAGTGTCCGGGGTGTGTCTAAACCATCCAGGGCCCTACCCAAACGTACACAAAAAAATCATTCAAATCGGTAGAGCCGTTTAGGAGGAGTTTACTTAGAACGAAAAGTGGTGAAGTTATATTGTACTTAACCTTTATCTATCCAGGCTTTGAATAAAATAACCGGAAAAATTTAACTTCGATATAAATATTACTGTTCCAAAAAGATGCAATAGATACAACAGGGTAAATTTAGAATATTAAGATAAAAATAAATTAATAAAACGTGCTAATTACGGGAGGTAAAACTGGCGTGCATTCGCCGTCGCATAGGCGGAGTGAATGTACAGCGCGTCCGAGCGTTAGCGATTTTAACTTAGATCGCTTTGCAAGTTAAACAAAAGGTTCGGTAAACAATGCACGCGCGCAGGTTTTGCGTGCCGTAATTATTTTATTTAAGATTGAATTTATACAGCGTGGCGCTTTGGTGTCGACATTAAATGAACACACAGGTAGGGTTACTGACCAGTAATCATACAAACGATGTGAGAAAAATAAATTCGCTTATTTAAAAAAAATACATTTTCTAACAAACTAAATCATTGTATCAAGCACTCGAATCAAAATCACCCTTTGCACTAGATTCATTCAACGACGTCAGTTGTGTGCGTGGTTTACTTTCGTACACATCGTTACGCAAACGTAAATCTGGCAACGTCGCAAAACCCCCGCGCTGCGCGCCGCTTGCAGATAGGTAGGTATCTCAAAGCGGCGCGCGCGGCGTTGCAGCGTACCTCAGTGGATGCCGCCGCCGCACCGGCCGAGAAGGGTAGGTACTAGGTAGGTACAAAGGCGCGATAATTCTGAACGGTCAAGTAGGTACGTCACGACAAAAGCTTCAATACCTGTTCATCACTAATAAATCGAATACCTACCATATGATAAAGATAAGAGATAAACAAAAATTATTGGCAGTCATAGGAACTGCCGATAGAAGTGAAAACTTATAACTCAGTATTTGATAGCTAACTTTGGAAACTGCGCGGGTGAAACCGGAGGGCCTGGCCATTACCATCTAGAAAATACATCAGCCAGTGGGAAATGCTAACGCATTTCTAGATAGCCAATGGCCATGGTCCCGAGTTTACCCGAAGAATTCTTATCATTTCCGAACGTGACGCTAGAATTCAATTCACAGCCCATGAAAACTCTGTGTATGACACGCCGCGATTTCACTTCTAAAAGTAAATAGGTAAATGGATAGGTACCTATGTGTCTATTGTAAATTTGGTGAAATATTACAAAATGATTGCTTTGTAGTAGGTGATACGAGTAAGATAGGTACGTGTTGTCAGAATCAAGGACAATTCATAAACAGCCCATCAAATGTTCCCACAGCTGGGACTCAGGGCCTTCTCTCGCAAGAAGAGTTAAAGCCATAATCCACCACCCTGGCAAAGTGCCAGTTGGTGGATGGCACTTTTTCATGATTGGCACGTGACCTCGAAAGAGTCTAGGTAGGTACATGTCGGTTTTCTCACGATGTTTTCCTTCATCGTTTTTAAGCTAGTAGCATTACGCACATGACTTCGAAAAGACTGGTGCGCGTGGGATTTGAACGCGGCGCGCCGGATCGGCAATCACCGTCCTCCCGGCTAGACCAGCCGTTACTTCAAGGCCACTTAGTAGGTACTCGTACCAACAAAAAATATTACCTAGCGTGAAAGCTGCTGAACTAGTAGAGGTACCTACAACATTCTTTAAAAGTAAAACTAAAACATCTTCCCACGAATCGATTTTAATTTCGTAGAAAATTTAACCAGTAAACCCTTGATCAATGAACTCTTTCAGATAAATTCATCATTGTCAAAATTAAAATCAGATATTGTTTTAAGTCAAATTATCTATCGCATAATAGCTAAATTACCTAAGTATGGCGTAATGCGCAATAAACATTAGTACGTAGGTACTTACAGCTTTTCGACTCGAAGCCGTGGTAACTATTTCTCGTCTGTGTCGCAGCGTTGTGGAGCGGCAACGCTTCGTTTCCATAGCTACGCGCGCGCTCGCTCGCTTGACGAGCGGCGCGGCGGCTTCTTTGAAATCGTAGGCGCATAACTAACAGAGCCACACTGTTTTGGTCTAAATTTTTAAATGCTCAACGTGACCACCACCTTCGCGAACACAAACTCTTAAACGGCGTTCAATGTTTGAACGGACGCTTACCGTGGGATTTGTAGGGCATCGCCTAGTATTCGCCATATCTTTCGCGATACCTACATTCTTATCGCAAGTGCGGCATTTTGATGGGCTTCTCCGTAAAGTAAAATCATGTCAGCATACTCAGCAGCAGTATAATACTGTGTGTTCGACATCTTTACTTAAATAAACACTCACAACACAAAAAGTAACAACAAGTCGTCGTTATCGCTTTGACACTGAATCAAAATAACTTACACTAAATAAACAACAAAAAAATAACACGTAGGACACGTACTTAAGCGTCTTTTTCGCGAATAATTAAATAACCCAGTTAAGGGATTTACAGTAAAAGTTATAGCGCGCGAGAAATGTGTCAAGGACTTGACAACTTCGCAGCCCGGCTAGCACTAGCACAAAACTAGCGGAGAAAAGAAAAAGACAAAAGACTAACATTAGAGGAGTACCTACAGTCATATTTTCGTTTCCGGCTCCATTTCATTCGCACACAAACGCGTGTTTTGCATGTTGTATGACTACCTGTCTCATTTTATTGTATTTACCTTTCGCCTGATTTTCATTCATGAAACGCGTGGATATGTGGCCTGCGACCTAATTACCTCTGACTCAAATTTTTAGATACAGGTTGCTCTGATTTGGTGTTTTTGAAAATTGCGAATAACTCAGTAAATAAAAACGATACATGAAATTTAATTTTACAGAATGTCTGAAAATATGATATGTGATATGTGGTTTCATTTAATGTCGGCACCAAAGCGCCACGCTGTATATCGTCTCAACGACGTTCCACACAGAATAGTGATCATCGTCATTTCTTTTTCTTGTTTCGTACCAAAGACAAAATCCGTGTTGCCATTTATATTCAACACCAAGTTACCACAGATATTGCCAGAAGTACAAATACTTTATTCTATATATATCTTAAAACTATCTGGTACTGTTCTATTTCATAGAACAGTACGTTACATCATTAGGAATTCTTAACAGTCGGCCATCATGAACCAGTGTCTGCCCCCAGACACAGAAATAGTTGACGTTGTATGAGATAACAGTTAACTCAAGTAACAGACTCTGATTCAGGTTCAATTATATAATGCAATATCTATATATTCTTTATATACTGTATCTATCTATATAATTTATCCACACAATATTAATATTAATAACTATGTCAAATAAAATTATGATTTATAATTTATAGCCCAATGGCTAAGTTAAAACTTGTGGTAAATTACATCTTGTCGAACGGTAATTAAACTTTTGCATAATTCTGCGACCATCCTGATCGGTAGAATGTCCCATTCTAAAAACAACTGACAATATTGTGCAGAATATTGCTGAATAGATTTAAATTGCCAAAATGTTGAACTTAATTCTGATGCAAACTACATATTTCACTGTACATTGTACTTCGCATTCCACAAAGAAGGGACTCAGTGCATCTTACAATATGCTACGGCCTCAGTGATTATTTATTTATTTTATCTAAAAGCAACTTTACAGTTTCCACCAATGTGTTATAATTATTATTATTATTTACATATATACTCGTACAATACTTATGCATATAATTATAGAATTTATTACAATGGGCATGACAACTCATCTTTGATTCAATGCGCCATCAAAGACTACTCAATAACTGAACCATAGGTGAAGAATCACCGTGCGATCCTAAAAGTTCCCGTGATATCACGATTTAAATTACAATTTTGAACCCCCCCAAAAACGCCTCATAGAAATCACTACAGAAGCGCTACGTTACACTGTCGTATTCTCCATGCGTTGCGCGCAAAGCCTGCATGACAGCTATATTAAATATTGCGTCTAGGAAACTGGTTTCATGACAAAAGTAAGTTGAAATTGAATGGGTTATCCAATAATACAATAATTTCGTTTTCTTAAAATGGACCTGCCCGTCCAGCTTTGAATGACCATAAAGTTAAACTAATAAATATCAAAATTAACATTGGTACATATTTCATTCTATTTAAGTACTGTCATAATATCAAATAATTTAATATAATTGCAGGAACTGTCGTCACGCCTTTTATTACACAATACAGCGACGAAACAATTATACTCTGTTACATGAACACTTCTGGATAGATTACCTCTAAAATTACAAGAAGTAGGTACGTCTAATAAGAATTACATTAAGTACATCTAGGATAATTCCTCATAATACGATATAAAAGCCTACTCCCTATCTGCCTTTTTAGCTGAAGAAAATGTCCAATTCCGGGTGCGTCTCTCCAAGCAACCGGAACCAGGCACGTTGCTCCGGCACGCGACCGGCACGGAACCAGGCGCGCTGCTCCAGCACGCGACCGGCTCGGAACCAGACGCGCTGCTCCGGCACGCGACCGGCTCGGACCCAGGCGCGCTGCTCCGGCACGCAACCGGCTCGGAACCAGGCGCGCTGCTCCGGCACGCAACCGGCTCGGAACCAGGCGCGCTGCTCCGGCACGCAACCGGCTCGGAACCAGGCGCGCTGCTCCGGCACGCGACCGGCTCGGACCCAGGCGCGCTGCTCCGGCACGCGACCGGCTCGGACCCAGGCGCGCTGCTCCGCACGCAACCGGCTCGGAACCAGGCGCGCTGCTCCGGCACGCAACCGGCTCGGAACCAGGCGCGCTGCTCCGGCACGCAACCGGCTCGGAACCAGGCGCGCTGCTCCGGCACGCGACCGGCTCGGACCCAGGCGCGCTGCTCCGGCACGCGACCGGCTCGGACCCAGGCGCGCTGCTCCGGCACGCAACCGGCCGGCAAAATACAGATTAGGTAATCATTTAGATAAATACATTAATAATTTTCGATAAACGTACATATACTGACTTACATGAATACATAAATACATACATATACAATCTATATAAACAAATACAAATTAAATACATACATGAATTTATCAATAAAATATACATAAATCAATATAATAAACGTACCAATTAAGAAGAGGAAATATAATACTGGTAAACAAGATTTTTGAAAATGGCAAGGAACTTGGCTTGTCTTACAGCGAGAGGAAGATCATTCCACAGCAACACAGCCTTTTCCGTGAATGATTTAGAAAAGGAAAGGTTTGCATGAGTAGAAGTAGGAAACTTAAGCTTAAGAAGGCGAGTGGAGCGGAGAGGACGGGAGTTAGGCTCAATAAAATGAAACCGCTCCTTAAGGTATAACGGAGTGGTGGGATTGAATACAATTTTGTAAAGGAGGAAGAGGATGTGAGCGTTACGGCGAAAACGGATAGATAACCATTTGAGCTTTTGTCGAAATTCAGAAACATGGTCATATTTACGTAGGCCAAATATGAACCGTATGAAAAAGTTTTGCAAACGTTCAAGCTTGTCTAACTGCTCTTCGGTTAAATCCAGATAGCAAACGTCGGCGTAATCCAATATAGGGAAAAGAAGAGACTGTACAAGCGCAGTTTTGGTAGTGATGGGGAGAAAATTACGAAGTCTTCTCAAAGAAGCCGCTGAGGCAAATATCTTGCGACTTACCTCTGCCAGTTGAGGACCCCAAGAAAAATTTCTGTCCATGAGAATACCCAAGTTTTTTACAACATCACTGATTTTGATGGGAATATCGTCAAAAAACACTTGGGGAAGGTGTAACCAATCAATTTTAGAAATCATTCGGGAGCTCCCAATGACAATTGTTTGCGTTTTCTTTGGGTTCACTGTGAGGCCAAATGACCTGCTCCAAATAAGTATGTTATTTAAATCTTTGTTAGTGTCATTGATGGCCGCATGCAACTGTTCAGGAGAGGCTTGAGTGTATAGTTGTAAATCGTCTGCATACAGATGGTAGGAAGAAGTTAATTGTTTTGAGATAGGATTTATGAAAATAGAGAAAAGTAAAGGAGATAAAACGCCGCCCTGTGGAACACCAGCAGAGACATTACACCACGAGGAGTAAGAGTCGTCGATTTTGATCCGTTGTCGGCGTCCCAACAGGTAACTACGAAACCATTCAATTGCCGATGGAGATATGTTAAGAGTACGAAGAATCTCCAACAAAATGTCAAAATCGACATTGGTGAAGGCATTGCTGAAATCGAGTAGCGTTAGCACAGTCAGTTTACAGTGACCAATTCCATCTCGTATGTCGTCGGTAATTTTCGTAAGAGCAGTGGCAGTACTATGCCCAGTACGAAAACCAGATTGGAAAGGGTTGAGGAGATTGTTCTTGGTAAGGTAAAAGGAAAGTTGCTGATGGATAAGACGTTCTAAAACTTTACAGAGAAAAGGAAGGATAGAAATAGGACGATAGTCGGAATGGAATTCAGGATTTTCAGGGCCAAAACAAGACCTAAACAGCCAAGTAGAAACTTTCCAGGACACCATATATACATACTTCTCGGAACATTACCCACCATCAACTTGTTATGCTCAAAATAGCAAGGAAAATATGTTCAAAATGAAATTGCGGAGGAAGAAAAGAGAGTTAATAAAACGTCTTCGTGTAGCTAAAACCATGGGCGATAACCATCTAAGTCACCAACTGTCCAGGGCTCTAAGATCAATCCTTAAATTAATACAAGGAATATCGCTTCAAATTAGTAAAAATCGTGATAATTTTAACAGAGCTAAATACGAAGTAGACTTTGATAAAAACCCTTTCAATACTCCAAAAATATTTTCAGGGAGCAAAATGGAAAGCTTATCTTGACTAACGCGCAAATTTACGATCACTTTAAAAGCACATACGAAGTGCCTAAACGCGGGAGCTCGTACGTAGAACCAAACATCCAAAGACCTAATGATCCTCTGACAGGCTTTCAAGGCACCCACCTAGTGAAGAGGAAGTAAACTATCAAATTAAAAAGAAAACTACTAAATCAGCTCCTGGCCCAGATGGCATTCCTTATATAGTGTATAAAAAGTGTCCATCAGTTCGTAAACATATCTTGAATATATTCATTAAGATCTGGTCAAGAAAGCAAGTCCCAGTAGCATTTGGAAGAGCAATTTTGTCCTCATCCCTAAAAAGCAGGAAGTAACTCATCCCAAAGACACCAGACCGATAGCCCTAACCAATACAATTTCTAAAATCTTTTTCAGTATTTTGCAAACAAAATGACCACATTTATGACTAGCAATAGGTATTTCAGGCCCAATCACCAGAAAGGGTTCTTGCCTGGTATTTCTGGATGCCTGGAACACAATACATTACTAGCAGAAAGTTTGAAAGATGCCAGAACACATGAGAGGCAAATTACAGTCTGCTGGATAGACCTAGAGAACGCGTTTGGTTCTGTCCAGCATGAACTTATGATATTTGCCCTAAAATGGTATAACTTTCCTGCTGAAATTATTGACATAATTAATTCTTATTATTGCCACTTAAAATTCGTCATAGCAGTAAACAAGGAATACACAAAACCACTTGAATACAATGTAGGACTATTCCAAGGGTGCTGCTTATCACCAATAGCATTTAATATAGTTATAAATATTTTAGTAGACAAATTAATATCCCGTGAAAAGAAATGGGGCTACCGGTTTAAAATCAACAATAAGTACACTGAGTCAATCTTGGCCTTTGCGGACGACCTTGCAATACTTACACGTAATCCCAAACAGTGTCAAGAATTGTTGAACGAAGTCGATGAGTTCTGTACATGGACGGAGGAATGAGGACAAAACCATCTAAATGTCATTGTCTTTGTCTGGGTAGAAGAAATACCAAATATACGTCTTACGATCCGAGACTCTCCATAAGTGGCCAAGGAGTTGCCACAATTGCAGAGGCAGTGCCTTTCAAATTTCTTGGTAGAAAGATAGATCACAAAGGACGTACACCATCATTAGAGGTGGTTGTTGAAAATTTCATGAACAATCTCAATAAGGTAGACCAGCAGCCTATCAGCAATATCAAAAAGCATGGATATATGACAACTACCTCACATCACGTCTCACTTGGCCTTTCCTAGTATATGACATCGGTAAAACTCTCCTGGCAAAGCTAGATGCCAATGTCATAAAGATATTGAAGTCATGGTTCGGATTGGCACATCCGGCTGATCCTCTACTCTTTTAGGGATCACAATAGTTTTGGGCTGAAACTAAAGAAACCGTCTGAACTTTACAAACACCTAAGAGTTACAAAAACGCATGTTTTGGGAAAGTCGCAAGACGAATTAATTACATCTCTCCCAAAAGACAAAACTGCTTCAGACCTGGAATCTAGACTTCAATTCCATAAACAATTTATGGCAGGTGCACAAGTAAATACTGCTGGGTTGGGTGCGAGAAAAAAAAGGAAGACCGAGACATGGTAAAAACCTTTCTACAACAAGACGAAAATGACGGTTACAAAGTGCACGCTATGAATTTAGAAATGCAAAGTGAGTGGTTAACCATAGGTGAGTTCTGTATCCCATTAGCTCTAAAATGGCGCACCTTGATCTATGACTGGTCCCCTGCCTTATTAAAATTTTATCTAAATGCATTCCAAATGACCCTCCTGACCAGAGTAACTTGGTAAGGTGGGGAAAAGCCTGAAAAATGTTGCTATACTTGTGGAGAGGCGATATGTACAGCAAGGCACATATTGGTGGGATGCAAGGTGCTCCTTAATGGGGTCATTACTCACGGCGTCATGACAGAGTACTTGAAATCATACGTGAAGCCATGAGCCTTTCGGTAGCTAGAGCCCAAAAGGATTGACGACAAACAACAGACAAATTAACTTTGTAAAGAAGGCTCAACTTCAAACTCCAGGAACAAGCCTTACTCAATCCTGGGTACAGCACCTGATTGGACTATTTTAATGGACACGTATGAAAAGCACTACAAAATCCCAGAGGATGTGGGTGTTTCGTCATCCAGACCGGACATTTTCCTTTTTTTCTAGAGCTACGAAACGCATAGTCCTTGAAGACCACGCGATGAAACAAAATAAGTATTACGACCTCCTAAACGAATTAACAAAAAACGGCTATGTAGTTAGTTTATACGCTGTAGAAGTGGGAGCGAGAGGTATACCAGCAAAATCTCTCTATAACCTACTGAAAGACCTTGGCTTATCCAGAAGTGCTGTAAGTTCTATACTAGAACGTGTATCTAAAGCTGCACTAGTAGGCTCATATCAGATTTGGCTGGGCAGGGAGAGAAAACGAGTGGTGAAGGTGAGTGTTGATGTACGTCAGAAAGGGCCCCTTAAACCTACGCCCGAGTCACAAGTCTCAGGAACTACTCGAGTTTTCTCTCTCTTGCTACACGATGGACCCGGCACCCGCACGGTGAATCCATGGAATGCTAAGAAGATCGTCTCTCTCTTAGGAAGTGGGATGATTTGAGCATCTTTCCAAATAACTGGATACGTGCCAGTTGTCACGGAATAATTGAGGATATGCTGGATTATTGGGAGAAGTTCATCGAGTATGGGAATGATCATCTTACGACTAATGCAGTCGCTACCAACAGCATTAGAGGAGATCGATAGTATGCTCTTTTTACATCACATGCGGCAAATTGATTGAAGAAAAAGCGTCATAATCGGGAGGAGCTGTAGAGGAAAGAGACCTAAGAGTTTGGGCTTTTACAGGTCCACTAAAACTGCTAGAATAAGAGAAATTATTATTTAGCTGGTCGATGTTAATTTTTTTAGAAATAGTGTCGTGACAAGATTTACCAACTCCCAATGACCTTAGAAATTTCCAAACTTTAGAAGGATCTTCATTTTCAACTGAATTATGGATATGTCGGCGTTGCGCATCTCTACACGCTCTGTTGCAGACGTTACGGTAGTTGATATACTTCTCCTTATTTTCATCAGATTTTCGATGCTTGGTTTATGTTTGGCAACTAACTTTTTATGCATTAGTTCGCGTATTTCGTCATTTAGCCAAGGTGCCGGTAAGTGTTTCATTTTAACAGCATGGAGAGGAGCATGAATATCGTAAATATTTGTTAAAATTTTATTGAAGTTATCAATTTTAGTATTTACGCTTTCCGCGTTCAACACATCAGACCAATTAGCCTCCGCAGCATCCCTGCGAAGGTTATCGACATTAATACTACCAAAACTGCGCTGAAGAAGAATTTTGGGCTTAACTTTGGGAGGGCGAATTTTGTAGGAAAGAAAGATCATATCATGATAAGAGAAATCATTTGCTGCGCACTGGCCATGTTTGACAGCGTGAGAGGGAGAAGATATTAGTATGAGGTCAAGAAGAGATGGAGTGCAATTTGGGGGACTATGTGTAGCATTAAGAGGAAGAATTGTTAAGTTGAGAGACGTGGCTAACGATTTGAGCTTATGAGACCGATAATCTTGTTTTAGTAAGCAGGTGTTAAAATCTCCCATAATAATGACGTGATCATATGAAGTGGAGATATTTACGAGTAAATTTTCAAAAGTATTGAAATAATTCACCTCGCGAGAGTGAGGATAGAACACTCCAAGAAGTATTTTGGTGTGATGTAATTCGACTTCAATGAAAAGATGTTCACCGGCATCAGATGGGGGCGGCTGCACTGACATACTAACAATGGTGAAAGGAATCTGCGTACAAAGATAAATGGCTACGCCGCCACCACTTCTACCAACACGATCATTTCTAATGAGCCGAAAACCAGGTAGTGTTACAGAATTTGAGGGAATAACAGGCTTCAACCACGTCTCAGAGACTAAGATTGCGTGAATATTGGAGTTTACAAAAGACGCCAGCATATCTGGGTAGTGAGCCGTAATACTCTGTGCATTTATATGGAATGCATTAAAATTTTTAGGAACATCTGATATAATTGAATCAATGGAATCGTATAAGGTAGGAAGAGTAAAAAAGCTGCCCGTACTATCATCTTGTGAAGAACATGTCGAGTAATTAGAACCACAAGACATGAAAATAAATATGAAGGTACGATATTAAAATATGTAAAACCAGAATAAATTAAAATATATATATATATAAATAATAAAACATACCAATAAAAATATTTTAAATGTTGAGTTTTTCAACGTTACAAATTTTTCGCCTGCCTGCCAAATCGTGCCGTGTTAATTAGCCAAAACTAATAATAATAAAACAAAAAAGAGACAACACTGGGTAACGCTACTGAAGCACATAATAGTGCAGAATCTAAAATAATAAAGTTATAACACACATAATAAACCAAGAAACGATAAAACAAAATCCATGATTAAAAAAAATAAAAACCACTAACATTCACAGTTAGGTAACTGCCGATTAAATGAAGCGCCAAAGAGAAAAAAATAATCAATTTGACATTAACTCAAGATGTGACATGACTGACATGTGAGCGTACAATTATTACCTACCGTTAAAGTTAATTACTACATAATAAAGAAAAACATAAATCGAAATTATTTTACAATCTCATAACTTTAACTTACTAGGTACGTAAATAACATAATTGTGTTCATACGCAAAGGTGTTTTACTTGGCTCGTCTGTCCGACCGTAACGTTGTACTTAAATAAAAAGTCTGTTTAGTTGGACTCTCCAGAGGGTGAAAAAAAACACAAACAATGCAGATAAAAAACGTAAGATAAAGACAGTAAATAATAAGAGTAAACAAAATAAATAGTGACGGTAGAAATGGACTGAATCGGCTTGTGAGTTTCCTATTCCATCCAATCTATCCAATCCAAATATTTTACCTCGGCCAAAATACACAAGAAGAAGATTTATATGTACCGCACGAAACGTGCAAACCGTGCGAACCCCGCTCGGAGGAGCGCGCCGCAGCGACAGCGGCCAATCACGGGCGTCGCTCGTTCACTATTCTTCTATCAAGTCAGCGCGCGTGTGCAACTGTGCCAAATCAAAAACAATTCAAAACCTTATCAAATCTCAGAAACTTTATCAAATACTTTACGTTGTGAATCTAAATAACCATATACTAACATAATATAACTCAATAATAAGCGTGAAGTGTGTGTGGAGATCAATCCACAATTCAGTGCCGGCCGGCATGTTAGCGGTTCCAGAGGAGGCCGAGGTAAGTACCCAACACTCACTTATTTCCCTCCCTAACTCACAAGCCCCGGAAAAGAATTAGTAATTCACCAAAATCAAAATTCTTTGACGTGGTGTCTGACCATAAGTGGTCATTCGAGCGCGAATAAAATTTGCTTTGAAAATAAACGCCAACGCCTATATACCTAGTTTACAGTCTAATCGGTCAATTATCATAATATCTACCTAAATAAACAGTGATTAATTGCGTACATAACGAAATCAAATGCAATTAATGCCTATGGAAAGGGTAGCTACATTTTAAAGTTTCGAATAATTATGCATTCGATGAACATACCTAAAGTACCTACATAACTTGTTGTTACAATTGTACGCGGGCAGTCGCGGCCCGCCTGCGCTGCTAAGTTTTACGCGCGAAAGATTGGTCGATTCAAATTACGCCAAAGTATAATTTCTTTAATGTGTAATACTCAGTTATCAACATGGATTCAAATAAAAATTACAATTGCTTAATGGAAAAAGGAACATATATTTAGGGACATTCAAATTCTGTATGATTTATCGAAGGAAATCGCGACGGATAGTTCAAAGATCGGGTCATTCAAGAGTAGATATAAACGCATCGAGAGTGTCCGAAGTGAGTATGTACAGGTTACTGACGAAATTAATACGTTGAGAGTAGAGGACCCAAAATATAAAATTGATTTTAAATCTATTCAAGCATTCGATGATTTATATTATGCCGTTATTGCCGCAGCTGAGGTAAATTTACCTCAGCAGCCGGTAATTTTACCAAAATCACAGGTAAATTATAATGACTCGGATTCTCAGCCTGTAAAACCGAGTGCCCAAATCCGCCTTCCTCAGCTTGTACTTCCACAATTCTGTGGAAATATTGAACTTTGGCAGACTTTTATGACACGTTTCTATCGATTGTACATCACAATGAAAATATTTCAGATATCGAAAAATTTCATTACTTGCTTTCATGTTTGTCCGGCCCGGCATTGTCCATCGCGAAAGGATTACCAGTTACATCCGATAACTATAACATAGTATTTAATGCCCTAATTGAACGTTTTGATAATAAACGTATATTGGCCGCAAATTATTTGGAGAAAATATGTAATTTAACTCCATTACGATCATGTAATTTCTCCGAGTTACGGAACCTTACAAGCTCACTACAAGAATCAGTAAATGCGCTTAGGGCAATAAAACTTGGTAACTTAAGCGAGTTCATATTATTTCATTTGGCGGCCAGGAGTTTGGATGCGGATACTAGAAGGAGATTTGAAGCAAGTCACAGTGCAGAAATTCCTACTTTTGACACTTTGCTAAAATTTCTACAAGATTACGTCAAAATAATAGAAGTGAGTGATCCACGTTTTGCATTTCAGAGTTTAAATATTTCACAGTCTAAATTACCGCCCAGATTACAATCTCATAAAGTGATGCCACGATCGTCATTAGCATATCCCGGTAATACCGAGATGTATGATGAACCAGGGCCGTACTCAGACATGGGTCCCTATTTAGAGTCAGATCCAGGGGCGTACTCAGATGTAAGACCATATACAGATTCGGAGACTGGGCCGTATTTGGGTCATTCTGAGGTCCATGCAGGGATGTACTCAGGAGCGGGGCCCCATTTAAACAACAGATTTCCAGATTGTGTTTGCTGTGGTTTCTCGCATCATGGTATATACAAATGTCCGTTATTTCATTCCTATAATTTAAATGATAGAAAAAATATTATAAAAACTAAAAAATTATGTATCAACTGCCTGCGTCCAAACCACAGTGCAGATAAATGTACTTCAAAATCAAATTGCTCTAAGTGTAACGCGCGGCATCACACCCTTGTTCATGACGAAGTGAGGATTGCAGCGTGTACTGAACATTTGGAAACAGAATCTGCGCCCCCTCTGGATCCGGTTGTGTCAATGAGCTCTACTAGTACTAGCGCTTGCCTAGAGCAAGGTCGTGCTCTTGTTCTGCTGGGAACTTGCGTGGTACGTATTCGTTCTGGGGCAAATGTTGGCTACGCACGCGCATTAATTGACAGCGGAGCTCAGGATTGTTTCATAACGTCTGCATGTGTTCAGCGGTTGGTTTGCCTAAACGCCGTTGCAATATTACTGTAGCTGGACTTGGGCAAAATACCGTGCACCAAGTAAAAGGATTGACCAAGTGCACTATTGAACCACGCAATGCTACAACTCCGTGTTTCGAAATTAATCCTATTGTCATGGAAACAATCACTAACAAAATGCCAGCCATTGAGATCCCAATAAAAGTTCGGGATGTATATAAACATTTAATTCTTGCCGATGAAGAGTTTTAT
Organism: Ectropis grisescens; assembly: GCA_017562165.1. Classification (NCBI taxonomy): domain Eukaryota; kingdom Metazoa; phylum Arthropoda; class Insecta; order Lepidoptera; family Geometridae; genus Ectropis; species Ectropis grisescens. The sequence goes on along the minus strand of JADLOZ010000350.1, from coordinate 78,497 downwards.
GTCCCAGGCGACATAGAACTATTAATAGGAGCTGAGCTGTTCCACAGTCTTTATGATGGCCAGCGACTAGAATTTGGACCTGATCTCCCCTGCAGCGCTTCACAGTGTTTTTGGATGGGTAATAACAGGTAAACTCAATATTGACTTTCGGCCACCACCAGCTACTACAAATTTGTTAGTTTCTACTTTAAATTTAGATAGGGTACTAAAACAGTTTTGGGAGGTTGAGGAACCACCCACAGAAAAATTGAAACACCCGGAAGAGGACATATGTGAAGAGATATATAAAAAAACGAACTACCCGTAAACCGGATGGAAGATATGTGGTTCCTATGCTACTGAAGGAACCTCATATTGAACTCGGTGATTCGTATCACACTGCTCGCTCGCCTTCAAAATTTGGAAAGACGTTTTCAACGCCAGGAGAAACTTCAAAATGACTATATCGGTTTTATGCAGGAGTACTCAGAATTAGGTCACATGCGAAAAGTTAATTCCAATGAGCAGGTTTTTAATATAATACCTCACCATTGCGTATTGCGACCAGAGAGTACAACTACGAAACTGCGCGTTGTGTTCGATGGAAGCGCGACTACTTCTAATGGAGTGTCTTTAAATAATATTGTTTACCCGGTCCGAAACTACAGAATGACGTTGTCGACATAGTTACAAAATTTCGGCTGCCCAATGTTGTATTTACAGCAGACATTTCTAAAATGTATCGAAACATCGATTTATGTGAAACGGACCGGATTTATCAACATATTTTATGGAGAAATTCCCCGGTAGAATCAATCCAAGAATACGAATTGAATACCGTAACCTACGGTATTACTAGCTCTCCTTACCTCGCAATACGAACTTTACATCAGCTTGCAGAAGATCACGGGGCTCAATGGCCTGAAGCAGCAAACGTTCTACGTGAAAACACCTTCATGGATGATATTATTGCAGGCGCACCATCCTTGGAGCAAGCGTTAAAACTCAAAGATGATCTTATTCAGCTTCTTGACTGTGGTAAGTTCGAACTGCGCAAGTGGAGCAGCAGCTCTCCTGAGTTTCTCACTGAAATACCTGCTGACCACTGCCAAGTACCCAAGACCTTTTGTGATGATACAAACCAACAAGTATTAAAGATACTTGGAATTAGATGGGACCCAGAAAATGACACATTTTCATACTCCGTTGCGAAACTTGATTCTCTTTGCACAAAGAGATCCATATTATCAAATATAGCTCGCATTTACGATCCTCTTGGCTGGTTGGCTCCCATGGTACTTGTAGCCAAATTGCTTATCCAAGAGTTATGGCGTAAACAATTAACCTGGGATGAACCTATTCCAGATAATGTGTTTGAACAGTGGAATAAATTTGTTGCGGAGTTACCAAATCTTAGTAAAATTCATATTCCACGAAAGGTGATACCAGCAAATGCCTTAAAATTCGAACTCATTGATTTTGCGATGGTTCATCTAAAACATACGGATGCTGTATCTATTTGCGGGCTACAAATGATGAGCATGTAACTGTTCGTTTACTTTTGGCTAAAACTAAAGTTGCACCTCTAAAGTCACTGACCGTTAACCGCTTGGAGCTCTGCGCTGCTGAAATGCTCTCGCGCTCGCTGAGACATATGCATAAGCTACTTGGTTCAAAATTACAAATCTCTTCTACGCTTGCTTTTACAGACAGCAGTACCGTTCTCGCTTGGTTGCGAATTCCACCATTCCAACTGAAAACGTTTGTGGCTCATCGAGTTGTAAAAATTACAGATAAAATTTCTGTTGATAACTGGGGACATGTGTCCACGTATGACAATCCAGCTGACTATTGCAGTAGAGGACTTACGTGTGCTCAAATCACGTCATCGTCTTTATGGTGGTCCGGACCGGAATGGCTTACGGCAGATATGTCTGCATGGCCTGTTCAGTTAGAGTGTCCTTTTACGGAAGCCGTTCCAGAAATGAAGACAACAATAGCTGCCACAGCAATAAATAAATCTCAATCGGAAAGGGACTTTATAACCAAACTACTGGAAAATCATTCTGCTTTGACCCATGTACAACGCGTACTAGCGTGGTGCCTTAGATTTATCACAAATATGAAAATTCCCAAGCAGAGTCGTGTTTTTCTGGCTTGACTTCAATTGAACTTAGAAATGCCCTTACAAAATTAACAAAATATGAACAAGCGACTGACCTTGCTGACACTTTAAAGTCAGTACAGTCCAATAATCCATGTTGTCGTGAAATTCAGAAACTTAGTCCTTACATTGATGAGGCTGGATTACTGCGAGTGGGGGGACGTCTTCGACATTCTCAACTCGACACCTCCGCTAAACATCCCTTACTATTAGCGAAATGTAGTCGTCTTTCTATTTTGATTATCGATCATTTCCATCGTCTGTATTTACATTGCGGGCCTCGGACCCTACAATCTTTAATTCAGCGAAATTACTGGATTTTAGGAATCCGAAATCTCATTCGGTCAAGACTAGCAAAGTGTGTCACTTGCTTCAAGGTTCGTCCTACACCATGCACGCCCAAAATGGGGGATCTGCCGTTATGTAGAGTTCAACCAAGCCGCTGTTTTCAGAAGGTTGGGATTGATTTTGCTGGCCCCTTCATGTTAAAGGAAAGTAAGAGGAGAAATGCTCGAACTTACAAGGCATATATTTGCATATTTGTCTGCCTTGCCGTCAAGGCTATTCATCTTGAGATTGTCACAGAATTATCTAGCCAGGCCTTCATCGCTGCTTTGGACAGAATGGTTTCACGTCGTGGCCTTTGTCAGTACGTAGTCACTGACTGCGGTACAAATTTCGTGGGAGCTCGTCGTTACCTGCAAGAAACACAGCAGTGTCTTCTGGATCACCAATCAGAACTTGAATTAGAACTGTCTAAACGCCAGATAAAATGGTGTCTAAATCCTCCCACTGGTAGTCATTTTGGTGGTATCTTTGAGAGTGGAGTAAAGTCCATGAAATACCACTGGAAGCGTGTGGTTGGATTGCAGGTGTTGACGTTCGAAGAAACGACGACGGTTCTGGCAAAATTGAAGCGGTGCTAAACTCTCGTCCACTTTGTTTGATCTCAACTGATCCGGATGAGGTTGATATTCTAACTCCTGGCCATTTTTTAATAGGAAAACCTCTAGTGTCGATACCGGAACCTGATCTAGCAGATTCTTACCTCCCACCTCGTGAGAGATGGCAACTCTTACAGCAAATGACGCAACGTTTTTGGCGATCTTGGCAACAAGATTATTTACATACTCTACAGCAGCGATCCAAATGGATCCAAGAAGTACCAAATGTTCGAGTAGGTGATGTCGTACTGATCATTGAACAAAATTTACCTCCACTGGAGTGGCGCAAAGGCAAAATTATCGAAACTCACCCGGGCAAGGACGGCATAATTCGTGTTGTTAGTCTGCGAACTGCGGGCGGTCTTTTGCGTAGACCTGTTGCCAAACTATGTCCTTTACCTTTAACTAATTAATGACGTTGAAATTAATCTACGTTAAATTAAAATTAGTTTTCTTTTTTATTACTCTTTTTTTTTTTTCATTTATTTTTAACTGTACTTACATTAAACAATATATGTTTCTTTTCTTTTATACATTTCTTTAACGCTACGTTAACATCATAAATGAGTGTTAAATTCTATCTGAGTATCTTGGTTTGAATTTCTGAAATCCTGCATTGATTTCAAGTGGGGGGAAGTGAATCGGCTTGTGAGTTTCCTATTCCATCCAATCTATCCAATCCAAATATTTTACCTCGGCCAAAATACACAAGAAGAAGATTTATATGTACCGCACGAAACGTGCAAACCGTGCGAACCCCTCGCTCGGAGGAGCGCGCCGCAGCGACAGCGGCCAATCACGGGCGTCGCTCGTTCACTATTCTTCTATCAAGTCAGCGCGCGTGTGCAACTGTGCCAAATCAAAAACAATTCAAAACCTTATCAAATCTCAGAAACTTTATCAAATACTTTACGTTGTGAATCTAAATAACCATATACTAACATAATATAACTCAATAATAAGCGTGAAGTGTGTGTGGAGATCAATCCACAATTCAGTGCCGGCCGGCATGTTAGCGGTTCCAGAGGAGGCCGAGGTAAGTACCCAACACTCACTTATTTCCCTCCCTAACTCACAAGCCCCGGAAAAGAATTAGTAATTCACCAAAATCAAAATTCTTTGACGTGGTGTCTGACCATGGACTATAGATGACTACCTCTAAATTAATTACGGCAGCTATTCTGCGAAAAGGTAAACAAACACATGAACATTTTACTTCGCTTTAGGATCACGTCTTGATCTGACCGTCTTCGAATCCCTTGAAACGACAACTGCTGGTCGGCTGACCGATCCCTGAGCTGCGACTGAGGAAACCTGCGGTGATACCACTGTTCTAGTCCCCTTCATGTGTGACGCGGGGGACGAAGATTGAGGTGTTTTTATGGTTGTGAGGTCTTCTATGCTGTTAATACGATGGCGAGTGCCGTCTGCTCCGGACACAAAGATATTTCCGTCTCTCGTCCAGCACTTCTTAATACCAAAGCGCCGACGAGCCTCCAGAAACAAGTCGTGGCGGGCCTTCGTCAAGGATTCGGATAATGTGATACCCGAATCCTTAAGAGTAGTTTTTGCCGACCATATCTTATCTCGAAGAGACATGCCCCTCAGTTTAAACAACACAGGTCTTGATTTATCTGGTGCGAAACGACCCATACGGTGATATCTATTTATATCTGAGAGTGAAAAATTGGCAATCTTCAGTCGTTCAGACACTACCTTATCATATTATCATGGTAAGAATACCCTTTTCCTTTTGAAGTTATATTTCTTTTAGTGGTGTTAAAGAAATAAAGATAGTGCAATGTAATAATAAGAGTAGCATAGATAGTATCTTGTTGCTTGTTATTTCTCTCTCTCCTAAAATATATCATGGCGGATTTTGCTTGTAACTGAACGACTGTGTGCTTATAAATAAAAACTTTTTGTATTAACTTAAGCCTATATTTCATTTATATTTCATCTGGTTATGGGCCCAGGTCACTAACTAGCATGGATTAATAAATGTATGCTTGAGGATTGCAAATACTGTAGTGAAAATGAATAGTCAAAAAATACCGGCGACCGGCGGCGTGAGTTGACGCCATTTTGAGGTTAAGTAATACCGGGAAGGAAAATTACTTGTCCTACTATCGTTGGGCAAGGCAGGAGAGCCTACAAAAAGGTTGTGAAATGGATTCGACACAGGGAAGTGGACAACAGAACGTCATGAAGCTGGAGGGTTCCAGGAATTGGAATATTTGGAAGTTCCAAACGTCCGTTTTGCTGCGAGGTCAAGGTCTTTACAAAATCGTGGACGGGACAACAGTAAAACCTAAAGATGAGACTCAGCGTAATACTTGGGAAACCCAGGATGCGCGAGCTCAAACGCTGATAGTTACGAGGATGTCGGAAGAAGTTATGTTGCATATCATCTCGTGCGATACTGCGGCGGCTATGTGGAGGAAATTGTTAAGTGTGTATGAACAAAAATCTGAAACTAGCATTCACATTGTGCAACAACGCTTTTTTCAATTCAAGTTTGAAGAAGGAACAGAGATGTCTGTGTTTTTATCTAAAGTGGTACATGAGATGCAGAATCAGCTAAAACAGCTGGGAGAAAATATGTCTGATAAATTTGTTATCACCAAGGTTCTTATGTCCTTACCAGAAGATTACAAGCATTTCATCTCGGCATGGGAGTCTGCTCCTGATGACAAGAGACCTATGATAATCTGATAGCCAGATTATTGATAGAGGAAGAAAGAATTAAAGAAAAAGGCGGGCCATCGTCGTCTACGGCGTTTGTGGTAAAGAAAGTAGATAAAAAAAGTGTAAGTGTTATAAGTGTCACCGACTTGGACATTATCAAAGCGAGTGTCGATATAATAATAATTATATGAACAATAATTTTCGTAACTTTAAAGACAGTCGTCCAGATCTCAAGTGTTATTTTTGTAATAAACCGGGACATGTAAAGAGCCAGTGCCGTTTTAAAAGGGACAAAGAAAAAGAAAGTAATGCGTTTATAGTCAACAGTGTTTTTGATGAACAGTTACAAAAATCTTAGTGGTTAGTCGATTCAGGTGCGAGCGAGCATATGTGTTGTGATTACGAACTATTCAATTCATATTCGACCGTAAAAGATAAATCGGTAATAGTAGGGAACGGAACGAAAATTAATGTCAAGGGTTGCGGTCAGGTGGCGCTGCAAGTTTGGAATGGGAGTGAATGGATAGACACTACCATAGATAATGTACTTCATGTTCCTGAGTTGAAAACAAATTTGTTCTCTGTCAATTGTGCGACAAGCAGAGGTTATGTTATCGTTACGGAAGAGAATAAATGCAAGTTTTATAAACATACCAAGGTGATGGCTATTGCTGAGCGGCGCGGAAGCATGTATTATTTGGATTTTCGCTATTTTAATGCATGTACAGCGAACGTTGCCGACGTGTGTTGTGATCTGCATGAGTGGCATGAAAAGATGGCACACCAAAACATGGCTTATGTGAAAGATGTGCTGAAGAAAAATAATATTAACGTTAAAAATGCCAATATTCAAACATGTGAAAGTTGTCTAAAAGGGAAAATTCACCGCTTGCCGTATCCTGTAAGTAACAATGCGACGTCGAGAGTATGCGAAATTATTCACGCCGATACCTGTGGTCCTATGGAAAAGCCATCGATTGAAGGCTCCAGATATTTTGTGGTATTTAAAGATGATTACTCAAAGTACAGGCGAGTGTTCTTTGTGAAAACAAAAGACGAAATTAAATTGTGTGTAAAGAACTTCATATCGCAGGCTGAAAATGAAACAGGAAATAAAATAAAGATATTTTGAAGTGACAATGGAACCGAATTTATGAACAAAGAGGTCAAAGAAATGTTTCAGAACAAAGGGATTATACATCAAACATCTGTGACTTTTACTCCTGAACAAAATGGAGCAGCTGAGCGGGAAAATAGGATTCTAGTGGAAGCGGCTAGAACAATGTTATGTGCTAAAGACTTACCTATCAGTTTGTGGGCTGAAAGCGTTAACACAGCTGCCTATGTGATTAATAGAACTGGTAAAAGCTCGGTAGAAGGGAAATCTCCATATGAATTGTGGTCAAACAAAAGTTATGACATAAATAACATCAAAATATTTGGTACTGCTGTTTATGTCCACATACCCAAAGAAAAAAGACATAAGTGGGATGCCAAAGGTTAAAAGGGCATTATGGTTGGGTATGGAGAAACAACAAAAAGCTATAGAGTATATTTTCCACAGAAAAATGAAGTTGAGACCAAACGAGACATTGTTTTTGTGAACAACAGTCCAGTGAAGCCAATACAACAATGTGAGACAACCAATTATATCGAGGATAGTGTTGAAGTTCCAGTTACAGTTGAGGTGAGTGCTCAAGTAGAAGATACCAGTGCTGCAGGTGTGCCTAGTCCCCAATCACAGATCATGAATAGTGATGACTCTCGGTGCACCATGCAGAGTGATTCTGAGGGTAGTCTATATGAACCCAGTGATAGTGATGAGTGTGGTGAGGCTGTGAGACGTGATGTAGATCCTATAAATAAACGTATTAGGAAGCAGACTGTTTTCTATAACTGTAATAATGTAATATTAGATAATTGTGAGCCAAAAACCTATTGTGAAGCTATGAATAGTCCGGATGCATGTAAATGGCAGGAAGCCATTCAAAGGGAGCTAAAAACCCTCAAAAATAATAACACTTGGAGTATTTGTGACATACCAGATAATCAAAATGTTATAAGTAGTAAATGGGTATTTAAATTAAACAAAACAATAGTAGTATTCAATACAAGGCACGTTTGGTGGCCAGAGGGTTTGAGCAAAATGATATATATATTAAATCTAAATGATGTATATGCACCCGTTGCAAAGTTAAGTACGTTCAGACTATTTTTGGCTATAGCAACTAAATTAAAATTATCTATATACCAAATGGATGTAACCGGAGCCTTTTTGTAAGGGGAGATTGAAGAAAATGTATACATAAGTTTGCCAGATGGCGCTAATTACGAAGCCCTGCTACTAGTATATCGCCGATCTTGCAGATCCGCCGGTTCCCAGGCGAACACCTTCTTGCTGATGCGGCATTGCGCAAGCGGCGAGTTGTCGGTAATTTTAATTTAGAATAAGCATTCCATTTTCCCACATCGAAGTGGTCTCACCCTTTTTTAGTTATAGAAATTAATTGTAATTTTATATTTAAATAAATTTATATTTTACATTTCGGTTTTTTCGATCCTCCAGCTGCCGCTAACGTAATTGGCGCAGTCGGTAGGATACTCACGGGTAGATTTCGGGACTATCTTATATCGATATTCGCGTCGCGAGCTACCCGGGTGGCTATCGAGCACCAGCACCGAGTATCCAGAACTTACGGACCTGCAGCAGCCTGGAAGGAGAATCTAATCCTCGATTCACGGAGGGAAACCAGAGATGAAATCCATGTAAGTACACTTGAATTACTCTCGTGTTGCTTTCCTTTACTCCTAAGTCCAAATCTTAGTCGTAAAGATTTACCACCCTAGAGCCTCTAGTTCTCGGGAGCCTGAATCACGCCAGGCCCGCCGACGTGTAATAGATAGCAGTAGAAATATTTTAGAAGTAGATAATTTTAAATTAAATAGTAAAATGGCTGTTGACCCGGACACAATCTTCAAGGCCCTCCGCCTTGTCCCGGAATTTGACGGCAACCCAAACATCCTTACAAGATTTATTACTATATGTGACCAATTAGCAGTGCAGTACTTAAGTTCTGCAGCTGGCAGTGACTTCCCGAATTTGTGTCTTTTGAACGGGATACTCAACAAAATTACTGGAACAGCAGCTTGCACTATAAATTCAAATGGAATTCCAGAAAACTGGTTAGGCATTCGAACTGCCTTGATAAATAACTTTTCGGATCAACGTGATGAAACAGCATTATATAATGACCTCTCTTTAGCTTCCCAGGGTAACAAGTCACCCCAAGAATTTTATGATCATTGCCAAACCTTGTTTAGTACGATAATTAATAAATAAATAATAATTGTTTATTTCAATAATCGGTACATAATACATGTGGATCCCTAATTTTCCAAACTAGGTGTGAAGCACACCTGTATTTTGGACATTAGGTCTATTCGTTTTAAATCAATTTATGTACATTTCGTCAAAATTAAACATGTTATAAGTAAGAAAATTCGAAATCATTAAACATTCCAAAATTGAAAAAAGAAAAGCAAAGTAAATAATAATCAAACAAAAAATGTCAATTTCATAGTAATGGTTAATTTAAAATCAAAAAAAAAAAAAAACATAGTCAAAGTTAAAGTCATAAACATAATTAAAATCAAAATCAGAATTTAAAAATGTAAATATGTCAAAATATGCAAGTGTGTCAATGTCAATTTCATAGTGAAAGTTAATTTAAAACCAATATTAAAATCCAATTATAAACATAATCAAGGTAAAAATCATAATCAAAGTTAAAAACAAAATCAAGAGTAAATCTGAATCAAAATTAGAATAAAAAGTAAATCTAAAATTCCAGTTAAAATCTAGGTTCAAAAACATTATTTTTTTAAAAACCCAAATGAGGTGGTATTAGCGAATCGAATGAGTTTTACAGTGGAATCGTTGAGAAATCAAACCAGACATTAAGTCGATAAGAATAATGATCGCGTGCTAGCTTATGTGTGGATGTGTATGTGTGTTCGCTGAGGTAGGGGCAGAGACAAAATATGTATATCTATGATATGAAGCGTTACAAGGAGATTGCGAGTAAGTTTTCAGTGTCATTATAGCTTAAGCTCTTCAACCATCTATCAAGTGTAGTTTTGCATTTTATCTGATTCAGATTATAAATGTTTAATGCCTTGTTAACTCGGTTATATAGCCGTGGACTAATTGCATTGTAGTGCCGATCAGCAAGAGCCGTCCGTGTGGAGACCATCGGACAGACAGAATAGCTTCTACGTTTACTAGACCGATTGTATGGGAGTGTTGAGTGCTTGCGAAGAAGTACCTGTTTCACGTACAACTGTCTCACCGTGAGCACAGAACAGTCCGTATATAACCGTGTAGTAGGATACCTACGTGGTTTACCGGTCATGATCTTCAAGACAGCTCTTTGTGCTCTTTCCAGTCGGAGCATACTGGTAACATAGGTACCTCCCCAGGCCGCGATACAGTATGCCAACACCGATTGTGCAAGAGCATAGTACACGATCTTTAAGAGCCCCAGTGTTGCAGCAGTTCTAAGTCTTTTAAAAATAAACATAAGCTTTCTAGTGCGGGCGGTCACATTCTGCAAGTGCAAACTCCAGTTTAGCGTATCATCTATAGTCACTTCCAGATATTTAGCGTGTGACGTACGTAAGACCTCCGGACATGCACATACCTCGGCAACCCGACCACATGTGTGAGCTCTGATCTTTAGGGAGTCAAACGTTGGTCGCATATTTGTGCTCGGTGAGAAGGCAATGTATAAAGTCTTATCTATGTTTAGGGTTAGAAAGTTTTCCGAAAGACATGACATTACGACCTCAAGAGCTCTCTCAGCGCTTTCCCTTTGCACTCTCCCAGGTAGTCCCATGGACTATTAGTGCTGTGTCGTCGGCATACATCAAAATTTTACAATTCGGAACGGACAGCCTACAAACGTCATTCACATAGCTGGTAAAGAACGTCGGCCCTAGGACACTGCCCTGCGGCACGCCGCACGTTATAAGTTGTTCACAGCTGATGACGGTATCTACCTTTACTGACTGTGTTCTGTTCGTTAGATAGTCCGTAAAAATATCAAGAGCCAAACCTCGAACTCCCATAGTCTCCAGCTTTGTGAGCAGAAGGGGAATTGCTGTGTCAAACGCTTTTGAGAGGTCTAAAAGTATACAAATAGTCTTGTTTTACAATCCAGATTTTCAACTAAACAGTTTGCAAGTTCAAGAACTGCGTCCTCAGTACTTCTCCCTCTACAAATACCGAACAGATTGTCCGCGATCCGAGTACGTGCTTCCAGATAGTCAACCAGTCTCTTGTTTAAAATCTTTTCCAAGACTTTTGATAGGCTGGATAGGACAGAAATCGGCCTGTAGTTATTCACATCTGATCTCGAGCCGCTCTTGAAGATAGGGTGAACAATTGCTTTCTTAAAGCACTTAGGAAAGATACCCTTGAAATGCAAAGATTAAAGACATGGGTGACCGGTGGTACCAGGTACTGTCTGGCACATTTCAGGACATTTACAGGAATATTGTCCCACCCGGTAGCACAGTCGTTACGGAGATTTGTAATAAGGGAATCTACCTCTTTATGATCCGTCGGAAGCAATACCATTGAGTCACCACACGAGTTGGCACAAAGTCTTTTCTGGCCACAAGGATTATTTGCCGCAATTTTATCCGCCAGTTTTCGACCCATAGCCACAAAGTGTTCGTTCACTTGGTTTACTGATTTACGCGGACTATCAGATATCTTCAGTAGGTCAGTAGCGGGTGCCGAGTTCGTTCGCAGATTAGCAATATTTTCACAATTTTCCATGTTGCTTTTGGGTCCCGTTTGACTTTTCCAGTTCCTGACGCTCGTAGCTATGTTTAAGCCTCACGAAGTAAATTAGTGCAATAATTGCGATATCGACTGTAAGCTAGTTTCAGCATCATGTTATTCGGGTTCTTTCTCGTTTGGATGTGCAGTTTGTCTCGGTGCCTTATGCACCTGAGTGCACCAGGTGTCATCCATGGTTTTATCATAAGAGTTGTGCGTGAGAATTTCACCACTCTTGTGTGCCTTTGGATGACACCCGCGATTGCTTCAACAAGCAGATCGGAAGCAGCCTCCGCATCGTCACAGGCAAACAACGGCGCAAAATCAGCCTCTCCCAGCTCATAAGCTATTGCTTGCACATCCAGACGAGTTCTCACGTGGTTAGACGGCCTATCAGTAATAACGGAACAGTTTATGTTGAGTAGTATTGGAGCATGATCAGTCATTGCCGTGTCAAGTACGAGTGCGGTTGCATTATTGAACCTCGACTTCAGAAGTGCGTGGTCCAGGCAATTATCTCCTCTTGTGGGTAAATAGTGTGTGGGCATTAATCCATAGAAAGCAACTGCATCCAGATACATTTCCTTGAATTTATCCCTTACCTCCGGTTTTATATTTATATTGATATCACCTGTGACCACTATCGTACTATGTACTGATAGAGTTTCCAGGAGCTCGGCCAGGCTATCTACAAACGCACCCGGGCAGGCAAACGATGGAGACCTATACACAGCAACAATAACTGTATCTGGTTCACATGTTACAACCAGGCAATTGCTGTCCACAGTGTTTGCCTCAGTGACACGGCAATCTATACAGGTTTTTACGTATAGTACCACCCCGTCATTTTGATTGCGGAAGCTCGACTTGTAGCTGGTGTAGTTGTCCAAGGCAGGGAGACTCGACACCTTACTCAACCAACACTCGGACAGGACTAAAATATCGACAGTAATCTCTATTTGTGATAGCAAGATCAGCAATTCGTCGAAGTTACAGTTTATGCTACGTATGTTGCAATGGAGAACAGTGAGAGATTTGGCAGACTTGGCTATGTATAACTTGCACTGCTCTGGCAAACAAATGAGGGACTCCGCTACGCATAGAGAGTCAATATTGTCTGTGTGTAGTGTATTATCCATTGGAACTATGATCGAAGAGAGGACACAGTTCAATGACACAGGCAACCAAACCACTACAGGGGACCTCATTGAAGGTCCACACATTAGGTGCTGCTACTCTAGGGCATGGGAGGGCGCGATGAAATAATTCTAGTATACGTCTGAATCCGATAGGTTTAAATGTAAAATAGATTGTGTTTTGTGTAAACGAGTTTCCACTGAGTTTTAGTTCGACTTTGCTTGGGTTAACTTCTGGGAGCATACAACATTGTAGGGTTTTTATAGGGCTATTAATATATCTATACAGTTGCATCGATAGTCATGCACTTTCAGTCATACCATCTAGATCGATTGTAGAGCTAATTTTCATGTGCGGGGCTCCATCACTTTTTCGGAGATAAATTTTGCCATGGGAGCTCCAGCAGTATTTGTAGGCATTAACCTTGGCAAATTCACGAGCTTTAAATAACAGGTTCCTCATCTTTGGAGTGAGGTTTTCAGTGATGTATACAGGATTCGGTGGACCTTCAATCCTAAGATTACTTGTGTTTAATTTATTTGTTCTATATGTTGTATTATATGTTTTTTACAGATTTTAAGAACTTCTCTTTGTGAAGAACGGTCGTAAAGTCCACTATAATAGGCCTGTGTGTTGTTTTGGAACTGCCTCTAAAAATGTCTTTGATGTCTGAAGTCACCAAGGGGTTCTTAATTATTTGACTTATACCTTTTAGCAACTCCACTAACTCATCTTTAGTTTCAGCTTTGGTTGTAGGCTTGGGTATATTTCGGATTTCCACTACTTGCGCGTTGATATTGTTCCGTGTATTCTATCTTCTCTGTCAGTTGTTGTACGGAAGTGAGATGGGTTTTACACTCCTTGTCCAATTTGCAAATCCTCTCCACAGCGGACTGGTGTTGTGTAGACATAAAACTTATAGTATCACGCATTGAGCTGATTTGTTGACTCATTTCATGAACAGTATCAACCAGAGAGGAGAGACTAAGTTGCTGATGTTCTTTAAATTCTTGGAACATTTTTTTCATGTCGGCCATAAAATTAGTCAGCACGTCATTAGAATAACCGTCGCTATTCTTCCTTTTCTTTGCTCTGTTTAAATTTTGAACGTTATCTTGAGCGATTGGCTTGGGCTCGATATCAAGTACATTTGGAAGAGCGGGCGATGCAGGTGGGGTTCTCTTTAGGGGCATTGTTGTTTATGCAACCGGCACAGATTTCACGGAACGGTCAATAATAGTAACTAATTGCGTGTATCCGAACGTAATTACGGAACTACACGTCAAGTGTCAGTTCTGTTCAATCTCTCTACTCAGTCTATGGTCTCGTAAGCTCTAGTGTCAATTTCAATTTTGAAACAGTCTAGTTTGTCAATCTTAAAATATTTTGTCGCCTTCAGTTGTCATTTGTCACGTATGTCAGTGATCCGACTGATCTGTGCTGTCACTTGTGCTGATGTTTAGCTAATGTTATTATCGTTTTTCAATAAATTGTTCAATCTACACGTAAAAGTTTTAAGTGTATCTAAAACGAGTTCAAGTGATCTTGAGTGTGTGCGTGAGAATTTGAACTGTGCAACGATTAGCAATTAGTATTTGAGATGATAATTAGCAAAGATACAGCTCACCGTGGCGGTCCTTTGTTGGGACTTCGTTTGCGGGTTCTTTTTGATGATGGTTGATGTATTGTAAGTACTTTTCACTGAGTTTATACTATGAAATTGATTTAAAAACGAGCAGAGATCGCTATTAGTTGTTTACTTGGCCAGTGTTGCCAATTCTCTGCCAATGACTTATGTGACACTACATGAGACGATAATTACAACTATTGCAGCTAAACGTGAGCTATACAAAAAGGTTACAATGCAAGCGTATGTGCGCGGATTAAAGGAATCCCTAGGTTCACGCATACGATGCATGCGCCCGCTACCATAGAAAAAGCGCTTGAGTATGTACAGGAAGAGCTTAATATTATGTACTTACAATCTAGGAACGACACCCCTAAAACTCAAGTAGCTCCGAAGGTCAGCCCTACTTTACCTGCAATACAATTTACACCCCCGCGACTACACAATTTACAGATGACAACCCCTAACTGGCCTGTTCCTATGGGACACCGCCCCATGAGGCCTTCGCCTCAACCATTTAGATTTGATAACCAACATCGCGTGCCCACGAACACACAGCGAATGTTCGCTGCCCCGCCACCTAATTATAACGCGCGTGGTAACGTTTTTAGATTACCACCCCGCGGTAATCCACCACCACCTCAAGGCCCTCAGCCTATGAGTGGAATTCAGCGGTTTACTCCGAAACAATTGCCTCACACAAAATGATCACGGCCCATGATTGAGTAAATACGGTAACCCGCCACCAACTAATTATTTTAAGACTAGAGAAATGAATATGAACGAGTGCGCGCGTACAATGACTCGTATTATAGCTGTTATCAGCCGGAGTCGGATTACTACACCGACTATAGCGATAGCGGTTTAATCCCCGACTTCGCTTGTGACCCGACTTATTTTTACGAGATGACTCCAGACAGCCAACTGCCAGAAGACTACCAGGTAAGCTCTAATAACTGTGAAGATCAAATTTTCAGGAGATTTCGAATTCACCAAAACCAACATAGAGCTAAATCTCCAGACACAACGGCGTTTACCATACATACAAATCGCGAACCCACCTTTAAAATTTCTTATAGATACCGGAGCCAACCAATCTTTTATCAGCCCCGAGGCCGTTGAGAAGTACTTTACAGACTATCCTCTTAACTTCGACCCTTTCGAGGTAACCAACATACATGCAACTAGTAAAATAATTACTCTATTACGCTACCGTGTTTCCAAGAATTTAATGACGCTGATAGTATGAAGTTATTCATTTATCGGTTTCATGACTATTTCGACGGGCTCATAGGTTTAGATTTGTTGAGTAATTGGGAAGCCCGCATAGATTTAAGGAAGGTAGACTTTTAACCCGTACAGCGTCCAACCCCATCAGGATGTATAACTCATGCAACGTGAACTTATACGAAGATATAATTCCAGCGGGAACCTCTAAACTCATACGTATTCCCGTGGATACAACAGACGGCGAAGCTTTCATAAGGAGCAAGTCCTCTGCAACTGCATGGTTCACGAGTGTATTACAACCGTAAGTAATAACCGTGGCTACTTAGAAGTTGAAAACTCAACGCCTAACGACGTAATATTCTCACTCGACCGGCCAGTGCACGCGGAATTATTTAATACTGAGTGCACGCGTACCCAACAACTGCCTCGCGCCCAAGATGTTATCTCACGGTTACGAACGGATCATTTAAACGAAGAGGAAAAGGCAAACCTTATAACCCTTTGCTCTCGTTACTCCGACGTGTTTTATATTGAAGGCGAAGCACTTACCTTCACTAATAAAATCAAACACCGAATTAGGACCACTGACGAAGTACCAGTGCACACTAAGAGCTATCGGTATCCTTTCGTGCACCGCCAGGAGGTACAGGACCAAATAGCAAAAATGCTAGACCAGGGTATTTATACAACTATCTGAGTCAGCTTGGAGCTCACCCATTTGGGTAGTGCCCAAGAAGCTCGACGCCTCTGGAAAGCAGAAATGGCGCCTCGTGGTCGATTTTCGTAAGGTTAACGAAAAAACTCTAGACGACAAGTACCCCATTCCAAATATAAGCGATGTCCTTGACAAGCTAGGCAAGTGCCAGTACTTCACAACTTTAGATTTGGCTAGTGGGTTCTACCAAGTAGAAATGGATTTACAGGACATCCAGAAGACCGCATTCAATGTTGAACACGGGCATTTTGAATTTCTTCGAATGCCAATGGGACTCAAAAATTCTCCGTCCACGTTTCAACGTGTAATGGACAATGTCCTCAGAGGCCTTCAAAATGAAATATGCCTAGTGTACCTTGATGATATCATAGTGTTTAGCACATCCCTGCAAGAACACATGATAAATCTCGAAAAGGTCTTCCATAGACTTCGAGAGTCCAATTTTAAAATCCAACTAGACAAATCTGAGTTTCTTAAATTAGAACAGCCTATCTCGGCCATGTTATCACCCGAGATGGTATAAAGCCAAATCCTGATAAAATCTCTGCTATTAAAAATACCCCATCCCTAAGACTCCAAAGGAGATAAAACAATTTTAGGTCTTATTGGTTATTACAGAAAATTTATACCAGATTTTGCCTGTACAACTAAAACCACTTACTCAGTGCTTAAAAAGGGTAGTAAAATCACCCTTAACAATGAGTACGTTAACTGTTTTGAGAGATGTAAGACATTTTAACTAACGACCCCATCTTGCAATATCCAGACTTTAAAAGAGAATTCAATCACGACAGACGCTTCAAATGTAGCTATTGGAGCTATTTTATCACAGGGTCCTATTGGATCTGATAAGCCAATCTGTTACGCATCTCGAACTTTAAACGAAAGCGAGATGAACTATAGCACTATCGAGAAAGAGCTTCTTGCCATAGTCTGGGCCACAAAATACTTTAGGCCTTATTTATTTGGACGGAAGTTTAAAATTTTAACTGACCATAAACCTCTACAGTGGATGATGAATTTGAAGGAGCCAAATTCACGTCTCACAAGATGGCGACTTAGACTGAGCGAATACGATTTTACAGTTATCTATAAAAAAGGCAAGTCTAACACAAACGCTGACGCTCTTTCGCGTGTAGAAATACATACTAAAGAAGCTATGTCTTTAATAGAGGAAATTGACGAACTAAATTCCTTAATGGGCAACCCACCTGAATCAATACGTGCCCCAACCAATTCCTCTACTGAAACGGTTCATACTAGTAATGAGAATCCTATTTTAGAAATCCCAGTTACTGACGAACCTCTTAACAAATTTAACCGACAGATACATTTCACTCTTGTTAGTACCGTTAAAAAACGACCCACCGTAACTAAGCCCTTTGACACCCACACACGTGTAAGTATTCAATTATCAGAGTCTAATTTATCAGAAGATGTTGTAAACGCAGTTAAAGAGTACGTCAACCCGAAAGTCAGGACAGGTATCTTAATTAATCCCCCCTTAGCTATGTACTCAATAATCCCAATTTTACAGGACAAATTTAGAAGTTCATCCATGAATCTTAAGCTATGTAAAACTGAGTTAGAAAATGTCAAAGAATACCTTAGACAGCAAGAGGTTATTCGCCACTATCATGATGGTAAAACCAACCACCGTGGCATTAACGAATCCTATTTAGCTCTATCCCAAAAGTATTATTGGCCAAAGATGAAGGAACACATAACTAAATTCATAGGTGAATGTACCATCTGCGGACAAGCTAAATATGATAGGAATCCAGTTAGACCTCAATTTAACGTTGTGCCCCCAGCTACAAAGCCTTTTGAAATAATACACATAGACTTGTTCACCGCTCAAAGTGAAAAGTACATAACGTTCATGGACGTCTTTTCAAAGTATGGTCAAGCCTATCACTTACGCGACGGAACAGCTGTTAGTATTTTACAAGCCCTTTACAGTATTGTACTCATCATGGCGTCCCTATGACTATCATTACAGACAACGGGACAGAGTTCACCAACCAGTTGTTCATGGAGTTTACAAGACTCCACAAGGTCAACCATCATAGAATACTAGCTCACTCCCCTAACGATAACGGCAATATAGAACGGTTTCACTCTCACACCCTGGAACACCTTAGAATCCTTAGACTACAGCGTAAAGATGAACCCATTGTGAATCTTATGCCCTATGCTATTATAGCCTACAATAGTTCTATCCACAGTTTCACAAGATGTAGACCTTTGACTTATTGACAGGACATTTTGACCCTCGAGATTGCTTAGACATTGATCTGACACAACAACTATTACAGCAGTACGTTCAAACTCATAGAGACCAGATGAAGGAAGTCTATGAAATAATAAATTCTCATCTCTCGCTAACCATACAGCACTCATAGACAGACGAAATACGACTCTGGGAACCCGAAAAGCAATATGCACCCCAACAGCAAATTTTTATTAAGAACCCCCTCGCTAGTCGACAAAAGACCGCCCCACGTTTTACACAGGACACTGTTTTAGCTGACTTACCTATCCACATATATACCTCTAAAAAACGAGGCCCCGTAGCAAAATCAAGGCTAAAGCGTATCCCTAAAGCAGCCAATTTGTTACAGAATCCTGCTAGTAACGATACTCCTAATGATACGACCTCAGGAGATAAAACTTGAGAGTTTTGACAATGGACCAAGACTACTATCCCACAGACTTAGACTCATGAACTATTAAGCTACCAAAACTGAATGACTTATGACACTTACTGACTAAGTATACGAAATTGAAATAGACTCTCTTACTAAAAAGCTTGGCAAAATTTTAGATCAATAAAAATCTATAAAACCTAGAGTTAAAAGAGGTATTATAGACGGCTTTAGTTTTATCATTAAAAGCATTGTCTATGATAGCAGATTGTAGATTTAGAACTTAGAGAATATTATAATATTATTAGACCGGGATCAAACTATTTGAATAGCCAGATAGTATTCATTTTTAAATTCCCGATAGTTTCTAAGGATAATTTTGATTTATATAAATTAACTATAGTGCCAAACAGACACGCTCAGGCTCTTATCCCATCCTTTCCTTCATAGCAACTAACGAGATGACATTCGTGTACATAGAGGCTGAATGCCCGAAGTTAAAAAACTGGTACCTCTGTGAAAGCGAAGTCACCCACCAGATTCGCATCAAAGCTGATTGCATCCAGGAGCTGATCATCAACCAAGTACTCCAAGAATCCTGCCAGTTTACTACAGTCACCCTGAAGAGAGAAGCCATGGAAAAGCTAGATGACCAGCACTATGTCCTTTCTTTCCCCAAGAGACAAACGTCCAACTCATCTGTCACGAAAGAAATTACACTCACTTCATGGAAGCTACCTCACCACGCTTCCCATAGGATGTCGCCTGAAGAGTAAAGAATTTACCATCGCAAACGACAACGACGAAATCAAAGGTCAACCCCTAAAGTTAACAAACACAAATTATAATATTGAGAAACAAGGAACAACAGGAACTCACATCAATCTAGACTCCATTGACCTTCAAGGACTACACAGTATTCAAGATAAAATCATGGTCCAGACCCCTCTACAAACGGACAACGTGCAACCAGATGTCTTATACCACACGACAGTACCATTCTACTCAGTACTGTTAAGTGCGGCTGTACTTACTATCATCATAAGATTTCGGAGCTACCTATTCAGATGTAACAAAGCTATGAAAAGGGACCAGCAGCCTCCGACTATAATCCTGAAGGAAGAAGATCCTGGCAACGTCCCGGCAACATTTTCACTGAACGTGCTAAAATAGTCGCCGTTCTAAGGGTGGAGGAATTACGAAGCCCTGCTACTAGTATATCGCCGATGTTGCAGATCCGCCGGTTCCCAGGTGAACACCTTCTTGCTGATGCGGCATTGCGCAAGCGGCGAGTTGTCGCTAATTTTAATTTAGAATAAGCATTCTATTTTCCCACATCGAAGTGGTCTCACCCTTAATTTTATATTTAAATAAATTTATATTTTACATTTCGGTTTTTTTTCGATCCTCCAGCTGCCGCTAACGTAATTCGCTTATGACAATGATAAAAATATTGTAAAGCTAAACAAATCATTGTATGGCCTAAAAAAGTCTCCAAAATATTGGAATGAAAAGTTTAACTCTGTTATGATCAGGAAGGTTTTAAACGATCTAAATGTGACTCATGTCTGTACTCTAAATGTAATGATTCAGAACAAATATATCTTCTCTTATATGTTGACGACATGTTGATGTTTGGTAGTAATGAAGAACATATATCTGATTTAAGATCAATGCTAAATAAAGAGTTTGAATTGAAAGATTTAGGTCTAATTTCAGATTTTTTGGGAATAAATGTAAAGCAGAATTTAAAACAAATGTTACAGAATTATGTCAAAAGACTTACTTAGAAAATGTGTTAAAAAGATTCCATATGCATGATTGTAAACCTATTTCCACTCCCATGGATCAGAATTTTAATTGTAAAGAGCTTGAAAATGATAAATATAAAGGTAATGTTGAGAATATCTGTGGGCAGATCATTGGATGTTTAATGTATGCAGCATCAGGCACAAGACCTGATATTTGTGTTGCCGTATCAATATTAAGTAGATATGTAATATTTGGGGTCCGAGTCACCTTCGTCCGTGGGGAAGCACCTGTATATTGAAACCCCGCACGTGGTCCCCGGGTGGTGCTAATCAGGTGACAAATTACCGGTGGTAGGCTTCGGCCGTGGTTGGTGACCACCACTAGACTAAGTCACGGCGCCAAGCGGCCTAGCCGTGTTCCGACGTGTTGTCTAGTGACACCGTTAGGGGAAAACGGGTCAGAACAGTTGCTGCATAACTACAAGACCGGTCTGTCACACACCAATACTATACATCGGGAAGCTAGTCATGGAGGGTAGGGGATCCGAGGCACGGTTGCCGCGACCGACCGCAGATAGTTGGGGCCCAAGTAGTGAGCTAGCCACTCATGAAAGGCTGCCCGCCATCTAGCGAAAAATCCCGGATGCGCTATCCTGCCGGTTGGCGACCGGATGACAAGGCCAGATAGACATCCCGGGGGCTCGGGCGTCCCCGCAGTCTCCAGACTAGCTCCCCACTGATGTGTTTGTGTTGTGTGTTGTGACCAATGGTCAGTAGTGTGCGGCCTCGTTCCACTGCCGTTTTCCCACCGATCCCCCTCTCAAAACAAAAATGAAAAAAGTTGGAAACAGAAACAAGTGTAAAGAGCGGCCGCACTCCTTGTCGGTTAAAGTGCACCTCACAAATATTCGAGGTCTGCACTCTAATCTCTCAGCAGTCCATCACCACCTCGAGACTGAGCAGCCGACTCTCTTTTTTCTGACGGAGACGCAGATAGGTTGTCCGTCGGACGTGGCGTACCTATCGTATCCAGGTTATACCCTGGAGCACAAATTCCGGCCTCGTGCTGGAGTGTGCCTGTACGCCCGTGACGACATCTGCTGTCGGCGTCTCCGTAACCTTGAAGACACTAGGTTTTCTGTTCTTTGGTATTGATAGACACAGGCATAGACAAAATTGTCTATGCCTGTGTGTATCGGTCGCACAGCGGGGACCTGGAGACGACTAGGCTCACAGAATATTTAAGCGAGGCGGCGGACGCGGCTCAACAGAAGTACCCTTCGGCCCAATTAGTGTTACTGGGGGATTTTAACGGCCATCATAAGGAATGGCTGTTCCCATACCGGGACACTGACCACGCTGGGCAGGAAACGAGAAAGTTAGCTTTAACGTTAGACCTAACCCAGCTGGTCCAAGAGGCCACAAGAGTACCCGACGTTGAGTCGCATACACCTTATTGTTTAGACCTCCTGCTGACAACAGATCCAGACCGTTATTCCGTGGTGGTAT
The DNA here is from genome assembly GCA_017562165.1 of Ectropis grisescens. Classification (NCBI taxonomy): domain Eukaryota; kingdom Metazoa; phylum Arthropoda; class Insecta; order Lepidoptera; family Geometridae; genus Ectropis; species Ectropis grisescens. The sequence goes on along the minus strand of JADLOZ010000350.1, from coordinate 56,260 downwards.
CTTCGCCATTAGGCAGCTCCGACCACTGTCTGGTGAAATCAGTATCTGTCTACCATCCGCCTGATCCCAGCCCTAGAGGCAACCGGCGGTTGTGGCGATACAAGTCAGCAGATTGGGATGAGATGCGCTCTTTCTTTGCGTCTTACCCATGGCAGTCATTGTGCTTCACTTCTGGTGATCCTCTCAGTCTGCGCGGATGCTGTGACTAATGTAATACGGACGGCTATGGAATATTTCATTCCGTACCCGACGTCCCATTATCCAGCAAAGCTCGCCCTTGGTTTGGTTCTCAATGTAAAGGTGCTGAAGCACTTAAGCATGAGACCTACCTAGCCTGGGTTGATGCTCGACAGCGTAAGGCAAGGGATGTACACCAGAAGAAGAAAACGTTCAACAAGGCTACTAAAGCATGCAAAAAGGTTCTTCAGAGGGCTCGTTTTGACCACATTAGTCGAATAGGGAACAAACTTGCTTCGTACCCTGCGGGCAGCAAAGCGTTTTGGACCCTAGCTAAATCGGTCGAATCGAACTTCTGCCGCCCCTCACTACCTCCAATGCTGAAACCTGATGGGACACTGGCTCACACTGCAATGGAGAAGGCAAACATGTTTGCATCTCAGTTTGCGGAATCTTCGCGTCTTGATGCTGGTAGCGCGACACCTCCTACTCCATCCGGCTGTCCGACTTTTATGTCAGAGATACGCATTCGCCAAATGGAGGTTCGCAAGGCTCTACGCAATCTGGATGTGAATAAAGCCAGTGGCCCAGATGGTATTCCTGCCCTAGTGTTGAAGGCTTGTGCGCCTGAGTTGTCCCCGATACTGACGCGCCTATTCAGACTTTCTCTCCAAACGGGGCTGGTACCGAAGTCTTGAAGCTTGCCAATGTGCAACCAGTGCCCAAAAAGGTAGTCGTGCTGACCCTGCCAACTACAGGCCAATCTCGGTCACGTCCATACTCTGCAAGACTATGGAACGTGTCTTAAACCACAGGCTCCTGACGTACCTAGAATCAAACGACCTCCTCAGTGACCGGCAATACGGATTTCGCCGAAACCGGTCCACCGGGGATATTCTGGCGTACGTCACTCACATCTGGAGTGAAGCTATTGAGAAACACGGGGAAGCACTTGGAGTCTCCCTGGATATCTCGAAGGCTTTCGACAGGGTTTGGCATGATGGCCTTATAAGCAAGCTTTCAAGTTATGGTTTGTCTCCTGGGCTTATTGCGTGGATATCGGACTTCTTGAGGGATCGATCCATACGAGCCGTCATTGATGGCTGCTCGTCGGATCAAATGGCTATCAATGCTGGAGTCCCTCAAAGGTCGGTACTCTCTGCGACACTTTTCCTGCTACATATTAATGATCTGTTGAAGCCCGGTATCTTTGGGTACGCAGATGATAGCACCGTTGTAGAGAGCTACATATCTAGCGCGAGAGCCAGTGGGCAGCAAACCCAGGTACTGAGAGAGAGTTTGATTGAACGTTTGAGCTTGACCCTTGAGGCGGTGTCTGAATGGGGTGATGCCAATCTGGTCAAGTTCAACGAGAGTAAGACGCAGGCGTGTCTGTTCTCCGCAAAAAGGAGTCCATTCCAACTGACTCCTACTTTTCGTGGTGTATCCGTGCCAGTTTCTGACCGTCTCGAGCTTTTGGGCGTTACTTTGACATCCACGCTCAAGTTTGGCTCGTATATCGAGTCCAAGGCTAAATTAGCTGCCAAAAAACTAGGTGTCCTCTCAAAGGTGCGAAAGTACTTCAACTCTGAACAGTTGCTCACATTGTATCAAGCACAAATTCGCTCTTGTATGGAGTACTGTTCGCACCTTTGGGATGGATCGGCTAAGTATCAGCTGGAGGCCCTAGAATCGATCGAGAGACGTGCCAAAAGGCTCATAGGCAATGACTCTCTTCTGCGAAAAAGACTACAATGTCTTGATCATCGCCGAAAAATTGCCAGCCTATCGGTTTTTTATCGGATACATTTTGGAGAGTGTGCGGCTGATTTGCATGATCTGATACCACCTTGCCCTTTTTTCTATCGGAATGCTCGTAGCTCGAAAAAGCGACATCGTTTCATGGTTGATGTTCCAAAGACACGAACGAAGAGATTTGACTCTACTTTTGTGATAAGAACGTCTAGGCTGTGGAATACGTTGCCTGAGTGGGTTATCCCCGATGGTTACAATCTTTGTGTCTTCAAATCGAGAGTGAATCGGTTTCTTCTAGGTAAACACGCTCCATCGTAGACCGCATCGTCGCTTAACATCAGGCGAGATGGCGGTCAAGTGTAAACCTATAAAAGTTAAAAAAAAAAAAAAAAAAACAAAAACAAGATTGCGCTAATAACATGTTATTGGCCAACTTAAAAAGAATTTTGCGATACATTAAACACACATTGAATTATAAATTAGTTTATAAATGTGATGATAGCAAGTTGGTTGGATTTTGTGATGCTGACTGGGGTGGACCTTCGAGACAGGAAATCCACTACTGGTTACTGCTTTATGTATTCAAATTGCCTAATATCTTGGTGCTCTAAGAAGCAGAGTACTGTGAGTCTATCATCAGCAGAATCCGAATATGTGGCAATGAGCATGGCTGGAAGTGAGGCATGCTGGCTTACTAATATGTTATGTGATTTCAATGTGAGTAATGTATGTCCTGCAATCATACATTGCGATAATCAAGCTACTATAATGATTGCAAATACAACTAGTGTGAAACGATTAAAGCACATTGATATCAAGTATCATTATATAAGAGAACTGATTGAAAATAAAAAGATATGTATACAATATGTGACAACGAGAGATCAAATTGCTGATATGTTAACGAAATCTCTCAATGGTAATACACTTTTGAAGTTTGTGAAGCTATGTGGTATGAATATGTAAATTAGTGTCGGTTCAATGGCTTTCTTAATTCTTTTTTATGTTTATGAGAAATGAAAAAGGGGAGGTTTATAATTGTCACATAACTTGTTAATTAATGTTATTACATTGACGGGGGGTGTTAAAGAAATAAAGATAGTGCAATGTAATAATAAGAGTAGCATAGATAGTATCTTCTTGCTTGTTATCTCTCTCTCTCTCCTAAAATATGTCATGGCGGATTTTGCTTGTAACTGAACGACTGTGTGCTTATAAATAAAAACTTTTTGTATTAACTTAAGCCTATATTTCATTTATATTTCATCTAGTGGGCTTAGAGAATGATGACAGTGCTTTCTTAACGATGTTCGCGCACACCGACACAATTCAAACGATATAATGGAGATGGCTGACAACTGTCTCTTCAAATTCGTCGCACTGGAGTTAGTTGTGCTTTTTTTTTAAAGGTACCTATCGATACTTTAATTCGCATAACGAATAAAAAATTGTACCTACAGGAGTCATAACCATGCCCCATGATTCGGTACCCCCTACTACCCATTGTCCCAACCGTGATAGGAGCATTATCTTATCTTACCTTTATCTCCGAGTGATGAGCGCAGTGCAAGCAAGCAAGTAAGCTAGGCAGTTTTATTTTGACTCCATTTGCTCAAATAGTGCGTTCTGCGTAGCACTTTTCTGTTAACTCTGTAGTAGCAAATGTAACAGGAGTCAAAACAACATAAAAAAACAACCAAAAATCCTTTTAATACATTTACAATACAATGTTTTTTTTTTTGGACTACATTCTTCATTCATGCTCCGTTCCTATTAATAGTACCATAATATTATATAATCTACAGCCTACCTCGATAAATAGACTAGCCAAAAAAAAGCTTTCAATTCGGACTAGTAGTTTATGAGATCATCGCGTTCAAATAAACAAACTCTTCAGCTTTACAATATGTATTAGTATAGACTAGCGGATCGCCCCAGCTTCGCCCGTGGTACTTAAATATAGCCCTTAGCAGTCAAGAATGAAGTGCATATCCAACACTAAACGCATTTTTGAAATCGGTCCCGTAGCTACTGAGATTAGCGCGCTCAAATAAAAAACCTCTTCATATCGAGGGGTGAAAGGCTATTTGACTCAAGCGACATTTTATGAGATATTGACTTATATACATATTCGGAATCAGCGATGTTTTCTGCGTCATTTGAGCCCAGTTTTGTTTTAAATTAAACACTTTTTTGGCGTTTCAAACAATGTAATTTTAGGGCTCTTTCGCTATTGCCTGTGTGTATTACGACCTTCGTTTTTATTTTTTTTCTAAGCACTGTCTTTGAACCATACTTTTATATAAACGACATGGACATAAGGCTATTTTCCTTTTTTGGATAAATAGGTTAATGAGAGTTAAATCTTTTTTCCTGTTCCTCTTTTGCTTGCGATGTAACGTAAGTCATTTTGCTTTGCAACTATACATGGAGTGATGTCGCTTAAAACGTTTGTCCCTCCACGAAATACGACGTGGTGTGTCGGTTAAGTTCTTTTGCCTCTATCTATTTTTATTCAGAATGTTACTACAACCAAATAGATTTACCTTTAAAACATTTTGCATAGTCGTTTAAACACTTTTGTCTACACATTTTTTTAAACGGATGGCTTTTAAAACGTTACTTATAACAAAATCACGAATTTGAATCAATTCTCCTGTATTCAAAAAAATACGGATCTATCGTTAAAGCATACTATTTTTATATGACCCAATTAATGCACGTCACTTGATACAGTATTTATTTTGAATACTGGGATTTGAAAATTGTGATCGACAAGGCGAACCGTCGCGGGGTGGTGCTCGAGTCGAACTTCAAACCGCGCAGAGGAGTGTCGTGCGCGCAGTCGCCGCAAATTTATAGTTGCCTAGAATCTATTTGGAATCTAATAGGTGAAATAAACAAAAGGTAAGTCATTATTTATGTCAATGTTTCAAAAAATAAAATATTCATATTTGTTACAATTAATTGTTTCGAATATGTCGTGTTTGTCTTAAGACTAAGTCATAATTTATTAATAAAATTAGCGAATAAGTGCCCTAAGACTAACCTAGGTCTATTGCTTAAATTATCATGATTTTTATTGACATACGCAAATTTTATTAATCATATACTTATCTAGGTATCGTAGATGCCCATACGTGCGTGCATTTTAATAATGTGTAGGTTATTACAATATGTTGTGCAGTAAATTAAATATGATTTTAGTAAAAACAACAAGTAACATATTTATCCAACTAATATTTTCATGAATACAGAAGTTTGTGTAGATGTATGGATGTTCATGAAACCGCAAGAAACTTAGAACTAAATCAGTAGGTATAGAGTATTCAGTACATATTGATTGATTGAATATTACATCTTAAATATCTATTGCAGTAAAGTTTAAGAATATGGAGTCATAAAAGAAGAAATTGTACAAACACAAAATTAAACGCTTCAGTATTTCGAAAAAGAGCCTAGATACATCCTTGGGGATTGAGAGAAACGACAAGACTAACTCATCAGTAACAACAATAGGGAAGCTCTGCCTATCATCAACAAGTTGACGATTAAAGTATTATTAATTCAAATGGCATAGATGTTGTACCGAATACTTCGTTTGAGTACCAGACTGATTTAAATAATTAACCAACTTTTAACATGAGTACCGTAAATACAGAGACAAAAACAGTACATGAAAACATATCTGAACAAAACATTTTGCACAGAACTTTTAGCAACGATAGCCTTCAACCAACTATTACTGATATTATACTTGAAAAAGATATGGAAATTTTAAGGAAATCTCTAGAAGATGACAGTGTTGAAGTAATAAACCAAACAGAAGATAGTAATAAAAAAATGAATTAAAAAAAACGTGCTGAGTTAAAAAAAACTATTTTTTAAGCGATGAGGATTTCGCCTGGGATTCCAGCTCGTGGAAGGACACGGATGAATTTTCAAGTGATGGTGATGTACAAAACAAAAAGAAAAAAACAAACTTAAAAGAAGGCATTGTATGAGAAACAGGTAATGGTAAAGATGTGTTACTTGACACAGATATTGAGGATGTAGATGAAAATGATGAATGAATGATGAAAATACCTGCTGTTACCTCTGTGATAATTTCAATTGTGATTTTATTTGCAATTCATTTGTTAAATATTAAGAATTATGTTAAGAATTTTTTTGTTTGTTGTTTTTTATATTTGTTTTGGATATAATACTTACTAGAAACAGTACATTGCGATTTTATACCTTCTACTTAAGACTTTTTTGTTAAAATTTAGACGTGCTCTTAAATTATTTTTTAAATTCCTTCGAGTCTGATTTAGTTGTGTTATTAATTGATTACTAATAAATGCCTGACTAATATTTTGTAATTCATTATTTATACAAGACCAGCTATTTCCTGAAGATTTTATCCATATTTACTTAATATAAATTTATTTAATGTATTTTCAAAACTAATTTTCATCAAATTGGTTCAGTCGTTTTGTTGTAAATCCTACAAGCCCTCTTTGGAAATTTTAAATAATTATTATTGAGGATTAATACTTCACATTTAATGACAACGATTAATCCATTTTATTTCAACAACCAAAGATCAGTTTAAGCATTGCACAAATTGGAACATCAAACACTACATCTTCAAAATAATCTGTCGTATAAATGGTTTAACCTGTAAGTCATTGTATTTCAAATGGCGATTAAGATAAATAGTTCGCTACTATTAATTTAGAGCTATGTCTCATCACACTTTCTGGCTTACTATAAATTGAATAAAATTGTCTTTTAAAACTTTTTTCCGGACGCTAACAGTAGTTATAAGGACACTTAAATCCTTTTTCCATATTCTAAAAATTAATACTTAATGGCGATTTGCATTAAACGACAACTATTTTCATAAATATAAGTCCGATTCATTTGTTCTTAGCATCAAAAACTCAAACCTTTTAATTAATGTTAAATAAATTTTAATTTATCCAAATATCTTAAGTAGATTTTATGTTATGATTTTTTTCATATTTTTTTTTTATATGACTCTCCTGTAAAGTTGTTAAAATGTCGCTTAAATCAAATAGCCTTTCACCCCTCGATATGTGAACCATATTATTTAGTCTTGGAAATGACTCGAAGATTTCAATTAAAATGTATTTCTCCCGCAGATTGAAGCCGTTTTCGTCACGAACAATCATGAGGAAAATATCAAACGATACCATACCGATTCGACTTTCTGCCCTTCCAACCACAGGAATGACTTACGTCACTCCTGTGGTTCTTTTTATTCTATAAGTTTATTCTATATGTTTATAGTTCTTTTTATTGTATAAGTTGATTTGTGCTAAGCCAAAAAGCGCGAGTAGGAGTTCCCAGCTCGGCCGGGATTCGCCATCACACAACAAGATACCACCGAGGTAAGTTGTTGTGTGATACCCAGGGTGCACCACGTGGCGCTTCCCGAGCGACACACCCGAGATTGTAATCCTGGGTAGAGGTTAGGTTTTTTATTATCAGACGTCGCGTCGTTATATTTTAATCTCAAAGTGTTTAAAATTTTACGATACTAAATATGCAAAAATTAGTTTCACTTTTCCTTGATAGTAATAAAAAGTAAAACTACGGGTGGTCTAGTCGGAGAACGGCGCCTGCAGATCCGGAGACCCTGGTTCAAACCCCACGCGCACCACTGTCTTTTCGAAGTCATGTGCGTAATGCCGCTAACTTAAAACGGTGAAGGAAAACATCGTAAGGAAACCTGTGTACCTAGAATCTTTCGCAGTCATGTGTCATCCACCAACCCGCACTGGGCCAGCGTGGTGGATTATGGCCTTAACTCTCTCCTTACAAGAGAAGGGCAGAGTCCCAGCCGTGGAAACATTTAGTGGGATGTTGATGATGATGAATAAAAACTAAGATACCTAATCAATTTTCGGGGGACGGTGACTTGACCGTGCAATGTGCAAGACTGGAAAACTCCATTAATTATAATGTACTAGCGGCCCATTCTGGCTTCGCGCGGATAATAACCTAGATACCAACTGCAGCGCCATCTGCCGGGGTGATTTGTGAATCTAAGCCATCCAGGGCCCTACCCAAACGTACACAAAAAAAATCATTCAAATCGGTAGAGCCGTTTAGGAGGAGTTTACTTACAACGAAAAGTGGTGAAGTTATATTGTACTTAACCTTTATCTATCCAGGCTTTGAATAAAATAACCGGAAAAATTTAACTTCGATATAAATATTACTGTTCCAAAAAGATGCAATAGATACAACAGGGTAAATTTAGAATATGAAGATAAAAATAAATTAATAAAAACGTGCTAATTACGGGAGCTAAAACTGGCGTGCATTCGCCGTCGCATAGGCGGAGTGAATGTACAGCGCGTCCGAGCGTTAGCGATTTTAACTTAGATCACTTTGCAAGTTAAACAAAAGGTTCGGTAAACAATGCGCGCGCGCAGGTTTTGCTTGCCGTAATTATTTTATTTAAGATTGAATTTATATAATGCTAATTAATCGAACTGAAATTAGTTTATACAAATTTAAGTTTGTGATTAAGTAAGTTAAGATAAATTTGGAAATTACATTAAAAAAGTAATTATGGCAATGAATAAAAATTATACTAATAAATTAATAATGGGGTTCCCACAGTGGCATTGATTTTTATATACATAGATTATTCTTGGTCCCAACAGTATCTGAACCTGACCCTGCTGGCGATGATTACCTGCGCAGTTCACCAGATCTTCATCACGATGCTGAAGACGCTGCTTCTCTTCATCATCAGCGGCATCTACGTCTACGTGGCCATTCACGAAGACATCTACTTTGAGGGCAGCTTCATGGATTACCAGTACGTGTTGATTTTATTGTCGACTTCTTATCAGCACGAATGTCTTCTGGCAATATAGTATAGTATTGTATAAAGTAATCTTCCAAAAGGCCCGGTGTGATATTTGTCAAAATGTTAATTTAAATGGGTACTATGGTGGTCTAGTGTTTATCGGTTTTTTTATCATAAGACTAAGGTATTTGTAGTGGTAGGACTCCTAGCAGAGTCCGCCTGGGAAAGTACCACACCTTTGCCAGTTATTCTACCGCCAAACAGTAATGTTCGATGTTCGATTGGAGTAGTGCTCGATCGTACCCTATCATGGGACTGCCATATCAAATCAATCAGTGGTAAATTATTTGCGTCAGGTAGTTCTTTAAGGCGTCTCCGCAACTTTTTACCCACTGCCACTAAGATTGCTCTTGCCCAGTCTCTCCTTCTCCCAATCCTGGATTACGCTGACGCCTGTTATCTTGATCTTAGAGAGGACCAGCTAGACAAACTTGAGCGCCTTCAAAATTATTGCATAAGATTCATATTTGGCTTGCGTAAATATGATCATGTATCCCAATTTCGCGTGCAGCTCAAGTGGTTACCCATTCGTCTTCGTCGGAATGCTCATATTCTTTTTTTTCTTTATAATATTCTGTTTAATCCTTCCACTCCACATTATCTTAAAGAGCGCTTTACCTTTTTGCAGGACTGTCATCAACTTCCTTTAAGGTCGAAAAACAATCTTTCCCTAATGACCCCTTCTGCTCGAACTGAAGCATTCTATGGTAAGTCGTTTACTTTTAGGGCGACTCAGTTGTGGAATGAATTACCTGTGCACATCAGGCTTTCTCCGTCCCTTAACACCTTCAAAAGCAACGTTAAAGAGTTTTATTTGCTGAAATTGTAGCTTTTTGTTGTAGCTGTTTGTCGACCAATTCCTATGGCAAGTACAGTATTTTTATGTATTTATTATATTTATAATTATATTTATTAGTGTATTTTTATATTTTACTATCTAAGTACTAGTACTTCATATTAGGTATATATTGTTATCATGTTAGGTATATGTTTTGATAATATAATTCAATCTTCTTTAGATTTTTCTGCATCTTATTTGCGCACCCCGTTTTATTTTTTTTCATTGTCCACACATTATTTTCCATCCTAAGGTTGCCTGGAAGAGATCGCTTTTAGCGATAAGGCCGCCATCTTGTCGCACTAGTTTTTAAGGTTTTTTGTAATTTGTGTATCCCATTCTTTTGGTGTGTCAATAAAGTGTATATCTATCTATCTATCTATCTATCTAATGTGAAAACATTACTGTGTTCCGATTTGAAGGGCAATGTTTCCAGAGAAATTACAGGGCATAGAGAAATAACATCTTAAATATCTGGGTGACGAGCGCAGTGCAGTGCTAGGTAATGATTTGGACTCTTCATGTTTCAATAGCTGCGTGTCACTGTGCTGTTATGTGGCAGGCATGGTGCTTACCATCAGGCACATGGAATGCTCGTCGTCACTTCTTATTTAAAAAAAATACAATCTTGATTGCTATAGATATACTTTGACAAAAACGAAGTTTTAAATTTTCGTTGTGGTAAGACTCTTTTCAGAGTCCGCCTGGGGAAGTCCCACACCTTTCCCAGTTACTCTACCGCTAAGTAGAAATGAGATCACTGTTTTTCGGTTTAAAGGGTCATGTTTCCAGAGAAATTACAGGGCATAGAGATAAAAGATCTTATAGGTATATTTGGGTGGACGAGCGCCGCCGATGATTTGGAGTCTTCGTATTCTAATAGCTTCATGTCACTGTGCTGTTATGGGCAGGCGTGTTACTTACCATTAATCATATTATAACTTGATCGTGTCGTCCCTGTACACAAAAAAAAAGTGAAACACCTGGACGATTTTTCTTTTTAAAATGTTCGGTTTCGTCACTGTAGACGTCTTTAGGATTCACATTAAAAAAAGTGGTCAAGTGCGAGTCGAAATCGCCCATGAAGGCTTCCGTAGCAGCAAGTAACAAAATATAAAAAAAAGTTCTTGTAGGTCGTTGTTGCTCTAATTAGTGTTTTAACAATAGTGAATTTATGACGTATTCAAATAAAACTAGATCTCATTCAAAGCAATTTTCGTTGAAAGTTTACATGGTAATTTACATCATAATTTTTTTTTAGCTTTGTCATTCTCATTTAGGGGGGGGGCACATTTTACCACTTTGGAAGAGTCTCGCGCAAACTAGGTATTCAGTTTCGAAAAAAAATATGTTATAAACCTCAATACATCAATCATTTTTGAAGACCTGTCCATAGATAACACACACGTATGGTTATGATAGAAAAAAAAACTTAGTTCTAAGTATGGGACACCCCCAAATTCTACTTACCAAGTTTCAATAGTTAAGTTCTTATAGTTTCGGAGGAAAGTGGCTGACATACGGACGGACAGACAGACAGACATGACGAATCTATAGAGGTCCTGTACTTTGCCATTTGGCTACGCTAAAAACAATGCGACGGTTTTGTTTGTTTTTACTATAGCGCCATCTATTCTAATAGTCAAGAACTTGTAGAATGTTTCAAGATGAAACTTAACGAGTTAGTTCGTTCATTTTCCACCAATAATGCGCAACGTACGCGAACCTATTTTGAGATAGTACCGTTAGTACACTGTAGATGGTGCATTTCTCAGTTGTAGTCCATATACAAAATTATGTAATTGGAAATCAATCAAAAACCGGGAAGCTCCAACGGCGATACTAAGGAGCACATAGGGTAAATTCGTTAGAGATGGCCATACAGGAGAGTTCGCCAATCGAATTATTTTTAACACGAACAACCAGATGACGCTACTACGCAGCTAGTACCTACGCCGCTAGCTACGATCTGGGACACAGTGCAATGAATGATATTGCTGCGCGTATATAGGTAAAAAAAGTAAGTAAATAAGCTTTTATGTAACCGGGTATTGCAAAAGTTTTACAGTGTAGTCATATTACATCGTGAAACACCACTTGTTTTACAAATACAAATAACAATGTCTATTAAGCTTTGCTTAGTTTGGGGTCAGATGGTGTTGTGTGTGAATTGTCCACCAATATTAAATTATTATTATTTTAACCTCAAAATAGCGGACGCTAATGTTTATCTAAATCTAAAAAATCTAATACGACCATTTCACCGGTACGAAATGGAGAGATGGGCACATTAAGTTTCGAAATCGGAAAGCTGTAAGGCGTACAATCGAAAGTGGTTCTCATCTCAGTGAACCAGTACTTACCTAGGTACTGTGTGATTCCGCAGACAAAGAAGTTAAGTAAAGAAAACCTGGCATATAGGTAACTGTGTTGGACGCGGAGAAAACTATTACAAGATCAATTTTGTTGAAGAATGGCTCCAGTGCATTATTTGATTTATTTGTGACATTTTGACCTTGATAATATGTGCTCCCAATGTGGACAGAAAAAGAAGAAAGTAGCTAAACAACCTGAATTTCAGGGCAAAGGAAAGGGAAAGGGAAGTCCAACACTGGTCATATATCCCGTATAGCTATGGCCAACTCACACTAATGCCCTGGGAGAAATGGGCAATTCTTTTTTTTTTTAAACAGTTTTATAGTATGTTTTTTAATTATAAAACATAATTTGTCGTTGATTTTTACTACACTAATATAACTGTTGATTATAATAAGAATAAAAAACTGATGGTAACCATACTTTTTTCTGCGCGTTTATAAACCTATGACCATCTCTAACGAGTTTACCCTACTGAAGCTATAATGGCAAGACATTTTTTTAAACTTTTATATGTTCACACTTGACCCCAATCTAGCACGACGATGCAGTCTACATACATTTGCTTAGAAATGTTTTCATTAAAAGTGCATTTTATACCTAAACTAGCTGTTACCCGCGACTTCGTCCGCGTAGAATTTTGATTTGTTTTGTGTGTAAATTCACTGCTTTAAAAAAATGGTAAAAATGTAGAGTTGTTGTCTTACTTTGTTTATTATAGTTCTTATAATAACTCCGTAGTTATTTTTGTATATTTCACTCTTTACCAGGGAATAAAAACATAGTTTATGTGAATTCTTACAAAAACAATAATTTTGGCAAATTAGTAACGTTGCGTCTCGTCGGCAGAGTTTTAGTCAGCTGTATGCCGATTCAGAGTATATACCTTATGTCGCCAAAACCGGCTGACATACAAAATACCTTAAAATCTTTCGTGTTTATCGTCGTTATGTTATGCTATGTTGTATTGTGTTGTGTTGAGTTCTGTTCTGATCTGTTTCGTTCCGTTCCGTAACGTAAACGTAACGTAAACGTAACGCAAACGTAACGCAAACGTAACGCAAACGTAACGTAACATTATTATTATAATATTATTAGTAGGATAGGATTACAGACTAAGAACTATTTGTGTTTCAAATTCCAACAAAATCTAATAAGGCGTTCCGATATTAAATGTATACTTGATCCTTTAGGAACTGTGTATGTTTTCGGGATAGTAAATAGCCTATTTTATTTTGATGTTTGAATCTGTGTTTCGAATTGCAACAAAATCTAGTTAGGCGTTCCGATCTTACATTTATTTATACTTGATCCCTAAGGAACCGTGCATGATTTCGGGATAAAATGTAGCCTATGTGTTATTCCAGACTATAAGCTATCTGTGTACTAAGTTTCAGCTCGATCTGTTGAGCCGTTTGGGCGTGATTGAGCAACAAACATCAAACATTCATACATTGAGATTTATAATATGAGTAGGAAGTAGGATTTCATGCAAATATGTCCAAGGAATAAAAGTTTCATGCAATCGTTCATCCCTAGTTCATCGCTTTAGGGGTTGAATTTAGAAAATCTTCCCTTAGTGGCTACGTACGCTATAAAATAATATATGTGTGAAATTTAAAGTGTGTCCTAAGGTTTCGTCCTGTGCGTTAATATAAAACTTTCATCCCTTGTCTAACACTCTTAGGGGACGAATTTTGAAAAAAAGTACTACATAGCTCATTATTTTGGCCGTACTAAGTACCTAAGAAATTTAATGTAAATATGTCCAAGGAATAAAAGTTTCTATACAAACTTTCATCCCTTATTTCATCCCTTGGAGGGTTGAATTTTGTTAAACGCTGTAATACGTGTCTCATGATTTTATCTAAACTCAATTTTTATGAAATTTCATGCCAATATATCTAAGGAATAAAAAGTTAACATCTACGCTCAACTTTGGCTCATATATCGAGTCCAAGGCCAAATTAGCTGCCAAAAAACTAGGTGTCCTCTCAAAGGTGCGAAGGTATTTCAAGTCTGAACAGTTGCTCACATTGTATCAAGCACAGATTCGCTCCTGTATGGAGTACTGTTCGCACCTTTGGGATGGATCGGCTAAGTATCAGCTGGAGGCACTGGAATCGATCGAGAGACGTGCCAAAAGGCTCATAGGCAATGATACTCTTGTGCGAAAAAGACTTCAAAGTCTTGAACATCGCCGAAAAATTGCTAGCCTATCGGTTTTTTATCGGATACACTTCGGAGAGTGTGCGATTGATTTGCATGATCTGATACCACCTTGCCCTTTTTTTTATCGGAATGCTCGTAGCTCGATAAAGCGACATCGTTTCATGGTTGATGTTCCAAAGACACGAACGAAGAGATTTGACTCTAATTTTGTGATAAGAACGTCTAGGCTGTGGAATACGTTGCCTGAGTGGGTTTTCCCCGATGATTACAATCTTTGTGTCTTCAAATCGAGAGTGAATCGGTTATTTCTAGGTAAACACGCTCCATCGTAGACCGCATTGTCGTTTAACATCAGGCGAGATGGCGGTCAAGTGTAAACCTATAAAAGTTAAAAAAGTTTCATACAATCATTCATCCCCTATTTCACCCCTTGGGGTAGAATTTATCAAAATCCTTTCTTAGCGGATGCCTACGTCATAACATCTACTTGTGTGCCAAATTTCAGCCTGATCCTCCAGTGGTTTGGGCTGTGCGTTGATAGATCACTACCTATGTCAGTCAGTCAGTCAGTCAGTCAGTCACCTTTGAGTTTTATATATATAGATATATAGATATGACTTCTTTTTGCAGTGTAATATTATAGATTTAATGGCAGTGGTAGAACTCTTTATAGAGTCCGCCGAGGAAGTACCACACCTCTATACTACACTTCATTCGGAACATCCCTAATATATGCAGTTTACTATATTACGGTTTGAAGAGCTAAGTTTCCTGAGAAATTACAGGGCATTGAAATAAATCACTTTATATCTCTGAGTGACAAGTCCAGACAGTCCTAGGTAATTATTTGGAGTTTTCATGTTCCAATAGCTACATGCCACTGTGTTGTTATGGGCAGGCGTGTTACTTACCATTAAGCATCTAACGTGCTCGTCTGTACTTATAGTAAGTACACATAAAACTTGTGTGAAACACCTGATTTATTTTTATTTTTAAAATTTTCGGGATTGTCACTGTAGACGGTAAAGCGCGATTCTTTAGGCGTAACGTTAAAAAAATGTTTTCGTTTTATTAAATAATAAACAATTAATTTATGTACTAAAAAAACATAATATTTAATTAAATTTAAAGTTTAATATTTGGTTTTCTATTAATAGCGCCATCTATACTAGTAGTTGTTGAAAGTTTAAAAGATGAAACGAGTTTGTTTATTTTTCACCAACAATGCGCGAAGTAGTTGAACCTATCTTGATATACATAGTACCGTAATAACGCTGTAGATGGCGCTTTTCTAAACTCTATTGCAATTACGAAACTAGTCTCAGAAGTAGCTGAGAAGTATAATAAACCACACTCATATCTTTCAGTTACATTTAAGGTAGGATGTGTGGGGTGACCCCACAATATTTAATTATGTGTAATTTATATATTAATTTATTTAATTATTTCATTTACACTCCACACTACTATTTCAGTTTATTTATTTATAAGTATCAGTATTATTAGTTTACTTACTTACAGTACTTCATATTTACGTATATATCATACAGCATCGCCCTTCTATTGTGCAGTCGGGCGAGCTATTTTTAGAACAGTGGATGCGCGCGCGCCCGGGCGATATTACCCCTCGCCGCGACCCGCGCGCTCCACCTTAAAAGTGAAAGGGATTTGCTACCTGCTGCCGGCCCGGCACCGCACCGCTGCCGCGCCGCAGTCGCTACTCCTAATTCCTCCGTGACACTTGTTTTAATCTTTTATATGTTCCATTGATCTCAAAGTACTTTTTATGATAATTATTTCGTGTAACATTGTATCGTCCAATACAATTTAAATAGTGGTGGAATTTACGTCTTTTCATTCATACTACCAACCACCCATTCCACCACAATTATACTTAACACAATTGCTTTTACTGCAAAAGAGTAAAGCAGAGCAGAGCAAGCGAATAAAGCGGAGTCCGCTGCGTATGATCTTGGAAACTAGTTTTGAACGGAGTCGTAACGTCCCGCCACCCCCTAACACACCCCTCTCTTTCGTTTGTCCCTTGCGTGCCTGCAGTGTTGCCAAGTTAGCCATTTTGTGGCTATATCTGACCACCTTCTATAGGTATTTAGCAAATTGCATTTTGATAATAATGAATTAGTTCACAACCTCGTTGGATGGGGCGAGAACTAGACAGAAAAAGAACGGAGTAGTTGTTTATTTCCCGCTTCGCCTAGTTGATGTCGTTGTCAGTGGAAAGCGAAATAAATTATTTAAAAAACTCTTTCTTAGTGGAAGGCAAAAAGTATTTATCATTTCAAACACCGTTCCGGTCAACTGTTTCTCGCTCATTTCACTTTCGCAGTGGAAAGCGGGCATAACTCGCTCACTCCGCTCCGCTCGTCTCTGCTTTGGTGGAAGCACATGTATGAAAATCATCGTTACAAGTATAGCGGAGTACGTAATGGGCCCGTGACGCCCGCAGTGGAAAGCGGGCATAAAAGGAGATTTTTAGTCTAAATCTAACCAAGCCAAGGTGATGGATGCTGCCCAGATAAATAATAATAACTGGCTACTAGCGACTGAGTATTATAACTAGAAAAGTCATCTAGTACGCTTTCTTCTTCCTGTTCTACCATTTCAACTGAAACTGTCTGGAGAAAAGATTAATATTATATAAGAGAATTTATTTTATTATTGGAAACACATCTTAACTCGACTTGTTCTTGCGGTTACCGAAATGCTCCCGTTATTTTTAAATATTGGCACCTAAATCGCAAGTAACTAAATTTCATTGTGTCATTTCATAAGTACCACTCAATAGTCTAATATTATATTACTATTATTAGTACTTATTATATTGTATTTTGTGTATAAATTCACAGTGAAAGATATATATGTATATATTTATTGTTTTCACATTACACACTCGGTTAACAGGGATAACAAAACTTTTGTTGCACCTAGAACAGAATTGAATTGCTGGATAATCTTGCGTTTTGAAGTTTAATTATTTTCATCTTACCAAATTATTATAACAATGTAGGTTAAGGCATTTATTCTAGTTTTTAAAGTTAATATGTAATTGTGTTTTCTCGAATACGTTTAATTTTACAACTACTGCTAACAACTTGTTTGATCGTTTTCACGCCGAATTTACGGTACATGTCTTCGGTCATGTTGCGGACTGAGGTACTTGTCTTTTGATCGTCAACCATGATTCGCAGTCGCGTTTTCAAACTACGAGAAGTCCAATATAAAAAAGAGCAAAGTGGCATTTTAGGTCATACAAATCAGGTGCATATCCTTTGAAATTTTCAGAGGATATGCACCTGATAGCGTTGCCATCCTTCCAGGTTTCTTCGGTCCTAGTGTCCGAGGAGCGTCCGGCGGGGCTTCATTATTTGTAGTACAGATTTATAAAGTCTTGGACCGCCCGCGTCACCTGTACTGCTGTATCCGTACGACGCGTTCAACCGACGAACCGAATCGCTAAATTCTTGTTAAAATTATGATAAAATAAGACTAAATTTAATTCTATGGTCTGCACAATAAATACTGTACCTACATATTTCAAAAAGCCTGTTGTGAAGCTCGGTTTCTGGGCTCTAAATCTGGGGTCTTCATGCGTCATGCCCTAGTTGCCAAATTTTAGAAATGGGAACCCTGTCTGAAATGCATCGGAAAAAACAGCTAGAAAATTTGCAGCGATGTTCAAGATTTTGAATTCTTTTCAAACTAGGGTATCCTATGAGCCTTTTTGGCACCTACGTGATTGTTGTATTTGCAGTTAACCAACTACAAATACTGATTTAATGATGAACGAATTCTGCTGAGAACGATGTTGAATAGAACATTTTAATCGAATCACATTGACTTATAATGAACATTAAGAATCAAAATGATTGATCAAAATGATTCAATGATTTTAGAATCAAAAACGACTAAACGACAATCGTCGGCTCGAGGTTCATCGTGGCAGACTCTGACGCGGCGTAAAGATCGTTACACATATACGAGACAAGTCGTACGCGGAAGTGGCACTTCAGACGCTGAGTTAGAAGCAATAGAACGAGTGAAAAAATTACATGTATGCTTCCTGAAACCGACAACCACTCCAGAAACTGTAAAAACATATATGAACAAGAAAAATCCATGTACCGAGTATCATGTCGAGAAAATTCTTTTGAAGCATACGCACTACGCATCGTTTGCTGTGACCGTCCCAACAAGCAAGTATGAGTTTTTCATGAAAGCTGATAATTGGCCAAGTAGAGTCGAAGTTAGTCCTTGGTTTCGACGCGGCGACCGGCGGGCGGTGCGCTCGTCTTCCGACGCCGCAGGCATTGCGGGCAACACCGGAGCGACCGAAGCCGCAGGCGTGGGGCGGTGGACGCAACACCGCCCCCGTCGCTCCACCGGCGCGGCGGCTCCCCTGCGACGACGGCTGGCAGGCGTAGTTCAAAATGCAGTGTTTAGTATGAACGCGCAGTGCTTAACTCCGAGACAGTTGACAGTATGTCACCAAAACATTAACTCGCTAAATGACAAGACTCAACGATTAAAAGTTCTCTTAGAAACTGACCTTAAGTGCGATGTTCTTGCATTAACAGAACACTGGCTTACCGCCCCAAATCTACAATGTATTCATTTAAAAGATTACAAGTTAGTGTCTAGTTTTGTAGAAATAATGTTATCCATGGCGGATCCTGTGATTTTTGTAAATGAAGCACTAAAGTGTGTCGAAAACGTTGAGTCTTCGACACACTTTAGTGCTTCATCAATGCTTAAATTTTAATTTTTGATTGTTTAATTGAAGAATTGTTAATTTAATTGAAGAAAGATTTTGTGAAATCTTCGCGATTGACGTTATGGACTTTGACATTACTATCATTTGCATTTATCGCACAGGCCTAGCTCATGTTAGAGGTTTCTTAAGTGGCCTGGAACGTTTGCTCGATAAGCTCATTGAAACCGATAAAACATTTATGATTCTCGGTGATATAAACATAAACATCTTAGACAGCACTAGCACTGACTTTAAAATCTGTTCGACATACTCAACTCTCATGATGTGAGTTCGATTGTAGACTTCCCTACTCGTATAACAGAAACGTCACAAACAGCGATCGACCTAGTTTTTACAAATGTAGCGCGAGAACTTACTTCCGCAACCTCAATAAATACGCTTCTGTCAGATCACTTAGCCGTACGTGGAGTGGTAACATTCGCTTGTTCAGCGCCAGCACAGCTCACTCGTCTCAGTCGTGATTTATCGCAGAATAACCGCGCAAACTTTGTGATGGCTATTGACAGTATAGATTGGTCTGAAGTAAGTGAGAGAAACAAAATAACGTCGCCGCTGAAGATATCGAAAGTGTCCCCGATATTTAAAGACAAAGGCAAACGGGACGATATTGATGGATATAGACCAGTATCGATTATACCAGCAATAGCCAAAGTATTCGAAAATGGCTTGAGTTCGCGATTAGTGGCCTACCTATCGGAAACCGAGGCGCTGTGTGAACAACAATACGCATACCGCGAAAGGAGGTCTACGACTTCTCTAGCGCGTGAAGTGATTCGTAGCGTGTTCTATTTATTATTTATTTATTTATATAATCAGTCAGAACGGCACATCGCCAATCACACTAACGAAATTTAAACATTAAAAACATTTTAAATAAAAATTAAATTGGAACAGTTTATGTCATGCTAATTACACATCTTAAATCGTAGATGAATAGTCTAAACCAAAATTAATTAAACCAAATTATAAATACAAAAAGATGTCCTAAATTAAATGTCAATTTCAAAAACAAAATCAATAGCGATACATACAAATACAATACAATACTCTTTAAATTAATAAACAAAACCAGAAATTCGAATTTAATATTACAGGAAGGTAAGAGTCCAAACTAGTCATTTGTTCTCATTGTTTTCTTTCACAGAACAATAAACATTCTGACATCAGTTTCCTCCAGTCATCGTTAAATACATCGCATTTTGATTTCGCATCTAGCATAGCATTGAGCGCACCAAGAGATCGCGGCACCAGTGACGTAGCATGCGCCACCGTTCTGCACTTAGGAACGGCAAATAGCTCGTACTTTCTACCCCGGAGGTACTTATCGGGGACAAATAAGGCACATAACTGGCTACATAGATCCGGCGCATCGATTTTCCTTCTTAGTATTGTGTTGCCACATTGTTGCCAGCTGGTCGTGGGAACGTCTAACTTCTAAGGAATTGTACCCCAGAGTCCCGAGAAGAAATTTCGTAGGGTACATGAACGGATAATATCCATGCAGACGCTTGTACAAATACCTGAGGAAGGCCTTTTGTACCTTCTCCAACAAAAGGGTATACTTATGTTCATGCGGATGCCAGACGCAGGCACTTGCTTCCAATTTGCTACGTACTAGCGCACCGAAAACAAGCTTGATAGCGTCTGTATTGCGCATATCCCCAGCGTTTCGTAGTACAAAACCGAGACGTCTGTAAGACTCTCTTGCCACCGTGACTATATGGTCATTAAACGTCAGCTGCCGGTCGAATGTTACTCCCAGATCTTTAACCGAAGTTACCCTAGTAATTGGTTGTTGGCCTAGTGTATACTGAAACTCGATTGGGTGTCGCATTCGACCGAATGACATGACGTAGCACTTTGATTCGTTTACCACCATCTCGTTTTTACAGCTCCATCCATAAGTAGAATCAATATCCTCCTGCAGCTTCAAACAGTCTGCCGATGTGCTAATTTCACGAAATATTTTAAAATCATCCGCATAGAGAAGACACGCCGAGTGCTCTACGACTGCAGGAAGATCGTTGATCATGAAGTTAAAGAGCAAGGGTCCAAGCACCGATCCCTGACTCACTCCAGAAGGCGTGTGATAGAGTTCGGATTCGTACAGACCGTGTCGAACGTACTGCTGACGGTTCCGTAGGTAATCTGCAAAAAAATTCAGTAGCATTGGGGAAAACCCCAAACCACTTAGTTTTTGCAGCAAAATATCGTTATTAACTCTATCAAAAGCCTTCTGGAAATCAAAATAGACCACATCAACTTGCACTCCACGGTCGAGTCTAGAAGATATATATTCTACAAGTGTTAAAAGATTTGAATTCACTGATCTTCTAGCTCTAAATCCGTGTTGCTCATTACAAAGGTATGGCTCTGACTGACGAAATAACTTTTTAAATAGTATATGTTCAAAAACCTTCGCCACAGTCGGCAATATAGCTATTGGACGATACTCTTCAACCAAGATTTTGTTAGAGGTTTTCGGGATGGGAGTCACTCGGGAAACCTTCCATTCCGGTAGACACCCTGCCGTAGTGCCATATCGAATAAATGACAAAGCGGATAGGTCAAAAAGGATCGGCCCTCCTTAAGGAACCACGAAGGAATAAAATCAGGTCCAATAGAGCCGCAAGGCTTCAGCTTTTGGATCCCAACAGCTACATCCCACGGAAGGATTTCTGGTACGTGAATATAATTGCTGGATAACGATAGGTCTCGATTTGAAACACTCGCAGCATCCAATATTGGTGAAATCGGCAGGAAAACACTTGGAAAGTACTCGGCAAACCCCGCAGAAGCTAGCTTGCCCTTCAGTACATTACACCTTTGAACTCTACGATAGGCTCAAAGCCACCCTTTGAGCGCAGACTAGAGATATGGCGCCAAAACTCCCGCGGACTCGCTTTTATGTTTTGTTCCATAGTAGCCATGTAACAGTCATACGCACTAGATACGCGGGCTTTGAGGTCCGCCCTTATGTTTGAGAATATTTCATAAGCGTCGATGGATTTGTTTTGCTTCCAGTCGCGATGAAATTTGCGTTTGCGTTTGAGATCCACAATAATGTCCCTCGTAAACCAGACCAGATACCGCGATCTATTGAAGCACCGATGCTTTTTAGGTACACAGACGTTAAAAATATCATAAATATTACTGTAAAAACATTTAGTGCTTAGATGCATATCGCTAACTTTGTAAAAATCATTCCAGCTTACATTCTCTAACTCAGTCAATAGCCTTTTCCGATCGGACTTGAGAAAATTCCAGTCTTTGTCTTTGTCAATATTAGAACGCTCAATAGAGTACGCGGCACGTTGATTAACAAACTCAATATCAATATTAAGGGGAGGATGATGAGGATCGATTTTTACTATTTGTTCCGTAGACGTCACTGTAAGTTTAATGTTGGAACTCCATCGTGCCAATACAACATCTAACATCCTCCCATTAACATTTGGTACTTCATTATTTTCCTTCATTATTGGCTGCACGTGCCGTGCTGCCGTGCCGCTGCTGGTGAACGTAAAGAGCAAGTAGCCGTCTTATGCTGTGACTTATCGAAGGCCTTCGATGTTGCAGACCATGAGACCTTAGCTTTAAAGCTGAAACACTATGGCATAGCTGGGAAATCATACGAGGTATTGACTGACATGTTACGAGGCCGCTCTCAAGTAGTGGATGCTGGCGATGGCGACAATAAATCAGGCCCGTTGCCTTCGTCCATGGGAGTACCGCAGGGTTCGTCAGTCTCTAATATTATGTTTTCTCTCCTACTAAACGATCTACCCGAAGCCGTGAAGGGTGCAGCCATATTCATGTATGCGGATGACGTGGCTGCCGTAGTCACAGCTCTTTTAATAGAGGAATTAGAAGAGAAATTAAAAATTGTAATAAACGGCTTAAATTCATGGTTTAGTGCCAACGGTTTTATGCTAAATTCAAAAAAGACTCACTATATTCACTCTTGTCTGTCGGGATACCATACAAAACCGCTAAAAGTCTCGCTAAATGGTGTTAGGATTGAGCAGGTACAGAACACCGCATTTTTGGGGTTCGAGATTGATCGCAGCATGACGTGGGAACATCACATCGACAAGATGTGTGCTAAAGTTAGCAGTGCATGCTTTGCGCTAAGACGAGTATCCTGAGTGGTGTCTACGGAAGTGTCACGAGCATGTTACTTCGCCACGGTGCATTCACGGTTACAATACGGCGCCGAGCTATACGCGCGCGCTGCCGACTGGAAGCGTGCGTTCCGTGCCCAAAAACGTGCCGTACGTGCCATTGTTGGCGTATCGCAATGTACATCCGTCAGACCATAATTCAAAGAGCTTGGTATACTTACTTTACCTGCTATCTTGATCTATCAAGTGGCTGTGTATGTCAAAAATAATCTAGAATCGTACAACACGCGAGGAGAGAGACATTCTCGCAACATACGCAACGCCGACAAGCTGGATGTTATACCACACTCTCTCACAGAAGTTACCTCACATTATGGGACCGGAAGTTTATAACACGCTTCCCAAAATAGTTATATCGGCCCCAAGTTTCGGCATCAAAAAACAGATTAAAGTGCTGGCTTATCGATCAAACATTGTATAGTTACAGCGAATTTTTAGAGAGTGATGGCAAAGTTCCCATAAAAATGTAGATAAATAAATTTGACATAGGTTAGTACAATTGCAATAAAGACATTATACTCGTATAATGCTTGACAGTTTTCTGTACAATAATTATTGTAATACAGTAAAGTAGTAGTTTCAAACTTTGAAAATGTATACAATTTGTATGCTCTTTCTTTTGTTTTTATTTTTTTATTAATTGACGTGTTAATGTACAATTTACACGTCAATTAATGACGTGTAAATTGTACATTTATGAATAAAGGACTTTGACTTTTGACTTTGACTTAATCAAATTGACATTGTGTTGGAACATTGTATAATCTTGAATGGTTACTGTTAATTTCGTATTTTCGTCGTCAAATAAGGGACGCTGAAGCTATGCGGCAAAAACGTCTATTTATATTTTACACATTTACGGTATGGCTAGATTCAAAGTTCTATAATTCATAAATTAATGTGTCCTCTATTTCTTGGTTAAAGTTTTGAGAACATTTAGAGTATCGTACTTGGTATTTCAAGAAATTTAACGTAATTAGAACCAGTTATCATAAGACTAAATAAATATCACTAAATTAAGTTACGCTACAGTGAAAATATTGACAAGTCTTTAAACATAAGTGTGCTTTTAGTTAACAGGCAGATACGTAAAACATTTTGAAGTAATTTTAATTGTAACTTCTTCAAAATTTATTTAGAATATCAAATCTGAAGAACCCACATAACATTACACAATACAATTGGAGCTGAAGTTAATTTAGTCGCTACAATAACTGAATATATTTACCTCTAATGACTAGCTGCATCCCGCATCCCGCGCTGCAAAACGGCTGTTTAAACAATCTATTTAATATTATTCATTTCATTTCTAAAATAAAAGTAGCCAAGTTACTCCTTACAACATTAGCTATCTCCTAGTGAAAGCCCCGTTAAATCAATTCAACCGTTTCAGAGATAAACCGAAACAAACAGAGAGACAGATTTTTCTATAAAAAAATGTTTTTCTTTTCTTTTTTTAAAAGCTTATAATTTTGTATTACAAATAGAAACTTATATTTAATGAAATGTAAAAAAAATTCGTCCTTAAATTTTTGACAATGAAAAATGTTTAAGATTAATATTAATTATTTATCAAAGAATGCCCTCCAAGTCCCTTATCATCGTCGAAATGATTTCGTACATTATTCATTTTGACGTCAAAGACCGGTTTTACCGAATTGGAGCTAAACTTGTATACGCCCGTTCGCGCGCGTGGTGTTAAATCGCGTAAAGCATATTTATGCATATTCACATGCATGACGACGCGCGCTATTTCCTGACAGTGTAGATAAGATTGAAAATACGGTATTTTTTCGTCAAGTGAATAAAAACTATGTTTTTTCACTTTTCACTTGACGAAATAATTTAAGACTCAGAGCAAACTGGCACTAAGGTGCTTTACATTACATCTAGAGACATAGACTTAGGCTGGAGCGATTTCTCGCGCACCCGCTGCGGTTACGGAATTACGGTTTTATTTCAAAACTCACGAGACCGCTGATTTTCGCGGTTTCGCCGCGGGTGAGTTTTTTTTCGTGAACGTGGCGGGCGACGAGCACTTCACGATTACTTGAGGTCCAACCAACACCAACGGACCGCAGAGCGCGTGAGCGCCACACGCTGAGTCTCCGGGCGACCGCGCGGGAGCCGCGCGGCAGCCGCGCGTGCTCGACGAGTTTCGACTAGGCGGACTACGTGTCGTGAGTTGTGCTTTCAATTTTGACATATATGTCTGCATTTTCCAAAAGCTGCGAGCTACCAACCGCGGCTGGTGCGTCTGAAAATTGCTTCATGTTCTTCTTCTTCTTCTTTCATTTCTTAGCCTAAGAACTCACAGAGCAATTTTCACCTGCACCCGCCGCGGTTGCAGAACTACGGTTTTATTTCAAAACTCCCGCTCATTTTTGCGGGGTTACGCAGCCGCCGCGGTGGAGATTATCGAAAATTTTTAATTTTGTTCTTGTTGTTTAAGAAATTACCTTTTAATTTTTTTACTGGAAAGGTACAAAAAGTTGATAGAATAGAATATTAGTTGTATTGACTTGCAGAAATATCGTTGAGTATTTGAGCACTTGCCTGCTATTTGTAAATAATTGTTAATATACAATAAAATTGATGCATTAATTCAAACGTATATCGAAATATCGCAAATATTTGGTGCCGCAAATGCGCGCGTAAGTACGCATATTATGAATTTTAATACACTACATACTACATATTTATGAATTTCAATTTCTTTATTAGTTGTCATACTTCCAAAATTTATATTTTGTATAATCAGCTAGTGAACCTAAGATATACAAATAATAATAAATACAAGTACGTATAATATAGTCTACAATTCAAGATTTCTACATTAAAATTTGTGAATTTGTGCAAATATTTTTTTACAGAGTATTACCTGTATGTTTGTTTGCACCATAGGTATAACTATTAAGTATAATAATTATAGTATAATAACGGTATATAAGTATAGTATAATAACGGATTTTAGTACAAAGTCCGCTATTCTCTATAGTTTGTCAAATACAAATACAAAAATCTTTATTGCTGTTTGCAGGCAAGATAAGGCCTTCAATAAATAAAAACAAAAAGAAAATAAAAATAAAATGGAAAAGAGAAATAAAAAAACTAATCTCCGAATAACCCACCCCTAAAAGTGAGAATAAGATAATAATAATTATTTTTATAAAATTAAATTGGTGACTGATGAATATATGAGTGAAGAGAGTGCATCAGCGTCTGAAATTTTAAAATCATATGTTTTTTCTGCATTTCAAATTAAACTTTCGATAATATTGTCTCTCGAAACAAAATTGCCAGTTTGTGAAACAATAAGATCAAACAGTCAGTACCACTATCATCATCATCTTTATCCTTACTGTATTTTATTCTAGCATGCATGAATGCTTTCAATGGCTCTAATGTTGGCATTTTTGTAATGAAAACTTGTTTTGGCACGCCACAGCTAGAATTTTCGTGGGATGTGGATGGAATTCTAGCGTCACGTTTGAGTTTGATTGAAATCTTCGGGCAATCGCGGGTTTATGACCATTGGCCATCTGAAAATGCGTCATAATTTCTAGATGGCCATGCTTATGGCCATTAAGTATAAGTATAGTATATAAGTATATAGTAAGCTATCAAATTCTGAACAATAAGTTTTCAGTTCTATCGGGAGTTCCTATGACTGTCCATTATTTTAATAGTCATAATATTTGAAACACCGATTATAGTTTAGAAGAACACATATGCTACATTTTATCCCAGGAAAACAAAGGGAATGTGAACTACGCAGGTAATATAGCAAGGCGGTGCTAGATATACAAGTATTGGTTTCCAATTATTTAGCAGCAGTGAAGTCATACTACACGATTTTTTTTTATTAATTTTAGCCACTCCGCAGACTCCGGGGTCCGTGACCTTAATCATTACGTTAACATTTTTTTTTACATATTTCTTGGATAAGGAGAAGAAGGGGAAAACATTTGGGTGTTGTGAACATTTTAGTCGGATTTCGTCTGTTGAGCCGATCACTATAAGAAATAAGAAATAAGAATAAAAAATATTTATTTGTCATAAAACTTGGTTACATAATACATTTTGAATCCATTAGGTTCGAACTAGTACAAGTACTGTATCTCGATACCTAATGGCTTCTCCCCATGTTATATTTCATAATGACATCAAATCAATTAAATCAAATCAAATTAAATTAATTAAATTAAATCAAATTACATTAAAATAAACATTAAAAGAAACTCACAAACAAGAACAAATACATCAACATGCATTTACATGTACATATGTCTACAAACATGCACATACATTCACACACATATATTACTCAAAACAAAAGTTGAGTTACCTACGTATGTGTAAATAAACACTTGTCAAAAGCAATAAAATAAAATAAGCACCACAATATCCCTACAAGACACCCAAATCACACATCATATTCTCAACGTCATCATACTCTAAAGTGTTCAGCCATGATATTATAGCTTTTTTAAACTGCCTGTTGTTGAGTCTCCTTAATTCAAATTTCCTATCTATCTTATTATACAAAGAGGGCACAACATATTAAAACTTGCTTTACCAAATTTTTGCCTCGCACCCCTCACAGGACACCTTCTCTGTCTCTTGATGTTTTCTTTTAATAGTTCAGGTACAATGTCTTTATGGTACCGTCTGAGACTTTCGTATATAAACAGCTTCCTAACGCTAAAAACCCCTGCTTTTGTATATAAATCGGACGTAGGGTGCCTGAAGGGCAGTAAAAGCAGTACTTTAAGTACTGCACGCTGTGCTCGCTCGGCCGAAATAATAGTAGTTTTGTCCGCGTTACCCCAAGCACAGATGCAGTACCTTATTATGCATTCGCAAAGCGATTTGTACGTCTCCAATACCAACTTTGTATCTGCTACTGTCCTTAGCGTTTTAAATATGTATATTAATTTTCTAATTCTAGTTACTAAGTTTTTTATGTGGGCATTCCAATTAAATTTACTGTCTATACAAACGCCAAGGTATTTTATTTCCTCTACTCTGGACAATTCTGCACAAGAACACCGTCCTTGTCTAAGATTACGGTTGCAAGGGAATGTATGTAACTTCAAATTAATAATACTTTTTGGTGCCCCTGAAGCGGTAATACTGAAGCATACATATTTAGTTTTGCTGGTGTTTAAGGAAAGGAGATTATTTTCAAGCCAAAGTGTTATATCTGCAAGACAGTCCTCGGCTAGCTTAACAACTTTAGACCATGTTTTTCATGCAGAACAAGAACAGTGTCATCTTTGAACATTATGAGTTCTAGTCCGGGCAATATTTTATCACAGAGGCTATTTATATATGAAAAAAAAAGGATAGGCCCTAATGTGCTACCTTGTGGTACTCCATACGTACAGTCATCATTATCACTGTAATGTTCTTCAATTTTTATTCTTTGAGTACGGTTTCTCAAGTAATCCCTAAACCAATCTAGTACTAGACCCCTTATGCCTACGTTCTCAAGTTTAGTCAATAGTATTGGTATCGAAACCGTATCAAACGCTTTCTGGAGGTCCAAAAACACGGCAATGCACTTCTCTCACAATCAAGATATGTCGTGATCTTGTTAGTTAATTCTAGCACTGCATCTTCAGTAGAACGTCCATTTCTGAATCCATATTGATTTTTACTTAATATTTGTTCTTTTTTCAAATAGCTTGTGAGTCTTTTTTTAACTAACTTTTCTAATATCTTTGAGATTGTAGAGAAGCGATATTGGCCTATAATTGCTTGAGCTTTTTTTATCTCCAGCTTTGAAAATAGGGCACACTAAAGCTTTTTTAAAGGCGGTCGGAAACTTTCCAGTATTGAAACTCAAATTACAGATGAATGCTATAGGTTCAGCAAGGAGGTTTATAAATTTTTTAATCGTATCAGATGTGAGCTTATCCCAACCCGAAGCAGTGATAAGCTCACATCTGATAAGATCCCTAAAGACTTTAGGGTCATAGCCATTTCTCGTATTTCCTTTGGATCAGTAGGAAACATAGCCATTGATTTTGCCGGCTGGTCATGGTGTATGGCTAATTTAGCCAAATCATGTTCAGAAACATTTAGTTTTTGCAAAGTGTCATTGGCTAGTTTTTTACCGATGGATGTGAAATAGGTATTCACTTCGTTGAGTGATTCCCTAGGACTATTTTTCAAATACAGCAGGTCAGATGACTGTTTATTAGACTTATTTAGATTACAGACTTCTTTTATTATTTTCCAAGTATCTTTTAAATTCCCTTTACTATTTTCTAATCTATTACGGGTTGGGATTCCGATAGTAATTAACTCGACATCGTCTTTTGCCTAAGCCGCCTCCTACCGGCCCAGAGCCTCCACCACAGCCGCATTTCTGTCCTTGATAGCCATCTGCAAGTCGAAATTGTCGAGCCGCGTCTTACGGACGTGACCTTTAACATGGGTGTTAAAATCGCGTGATCAGGCTCCACTGCTTAGCAGTAGTCAGTAGAGGTAAGTCCCACTCATAAAAAAAGAAATGTTAGTATTAAAATTAACGTGGTTGTTACACATATTTTATTGGATAACGGGACACTCACGTATATAATATGATCGGTCAATCCGACTCGAGTTTCGGCCGCATGTGGCGGCCTTTTTCAAGGAGAGTCAATTTCAAACAGTTCAATTATAACTTAATTGGTAAAAATACTACGCCGATATAAAAGCTATTAGTTTAAATTACAATAATTTTACCAAACTCAATAAGGAATTAAGTACTTAAATAATATTTTAGTTTTTTAAAAATTGTGGTTGATTACTAATAATTATGTTTATATTAAAATAATAAAACAAAATGAATCACTTAAATCTATTAAAAGTTTGTTATTAAATATTACACCAATGTTAGTCCCCCGTCCGACTCCGACGCATCATTGTAGAAGAAACTCTTGCATGGTGAATTGCCTGTTTATGGTCATACTTTATCGAAGACACTTAATACTTTCGATATCTACCTAATTTTTTAAGTTCAATTGCATAAAATGGTTAATTTTCTATTTGTTCGTTCTGTTCCATTATTATTCCATGATAATCGCTATTTCGTACATACATACTCACATTTACTCAGATCAGAAATATTATTTAGTTACTATGGTCATAATAATATTACTAAGGGCTTTGTCTTCTATTTAATGCTCTTTTTCAACTATAATAATTTTATTAAACTCATTTACATTAAAGGTAAAGTAACACATTATTTTTTATATAAACTACATAGTTAGTACAGGTAGTTTTGCTTATAATAATAACCAAGTTAAAAAAAACAATTCATTTTTTCGTAAAACTTATGGGGATATAAGGCCCGCTATCAAATCCGACTAGAACAAATAGATATTAAATAAGCTCGATTGAGGAATGAATTAGAGCGAAAACATTAAAACACCATTGCACCTAAATAAAAAACTTGATTGGTTTTTAGATACGCTGATCATAGTTAATACTTAGTTGTCACAATGTTTCGGAACGCTGTACGGACCTAGGGACTATCAGAGGTCAACTGTTGTAGGCCTTTAATTATATCTAAGTTCAAATAATAAAAAAAAAACAAAAAAAAAAATATTAACTTAAATTTATTATAAGTTAATTAGTAAATGTTACGATGACATTAATCCCGCCGTTAAGATGGTAGTTTTGTTATTGTAATTACATATAAATATAAATAGTAAAATAATCTTTTTAATAGTACCAATATTAGTTCTATTAGTTCAATTATAACTTAATTAGTAAAAATACTACGCTGATAAAAGTACTATTAGTTTAAATTACAATAATTTTATCAAACTCAGTGAGGAATGAAGTACTTGAATAATATTTTAGTTTATTTAAAATGGTAGTTGGTTACTTATAATTATGTTTATATTAAAATAATAAAAAAACATGAATCTCTTAAATCAATTAAAAGTTTGTTAGTTTATATTACGCCGATGTTAGTCCCCCGTCCGACTCCGACACATCATTATAAAATAATCTCTTGCATTGTGAATTGCTTGTTTTATGGTCATATTTAATCGAAGACACTTAATATTTTCGACATCTACCTAAATTTTTAAGTTCAAATGCATAAAATGGTTAATTTTCTATTTATTCGTTCTGTTCCATTATTATTCCATGATAATCGCTATTTTGTATATACCTACTCACATTTACTCAGTTCAGAAATATTATTTAGTTACTATGGTCATAATAGTATTACTAAGGGCTTTGTCGTCTATTAATTGCTCTTTTCAACTATAATCATTTTATTAAACTCATTTACATAAAAGGTAAAGGAACACATTATTTTTGAAATAAACTACATAGTTAGTACGGGTAGTTTTGCTTATAATAATAACCAAGTTAAAAAAAACAATTCATTTTTTCGTAAAGTTTATGGCGATATAAGACCCGCTATCAAAACCGAATAGAACAAATAGATATTAAATAAGCTCGATTGAGGAATGAATTAGAGCGAAAACATTAAAACACCATTGCACCTAAATAAAACACTTGATTTGTTTTTAGATACGCTGATCATAGTTAATACTTAGTTGTCATAATGTTTCGGAACGCTGTACGGACCTAGGGACTGTCAGAGGTCAATTGTTTTAGGCCTTTAATTATATCTAAGTTCAAATAATTAAAAAAAAAACAAAAAAAATCATCATCATCATCATCATCAGGCACAAGACGTCCACTGCTGAACATAGGCCTCCCCCCTAGATTTCCACAACGAACGGTCCTGCGCAACCTGCAACCAGCAGTTTCCAGCGACTTTTGTGAGGTCATCTGTCCATCTAGTGGGAGGCCGTCCAACACTGCGTTTCCCGGTTCGTGGTCGCCACTCAAGAACCTTTTTCCCCATCGGTTGTCAGTTCTGCGAGCGATGTGGCCTGCCCATTGCCACTTCAGCTTGCTTACTCTTTGAGCTATGTCGGCCACTTTCGTTCTTTTGCGAATATCCTCATTACGGATTCTGTCGCGCAAAGAGACTCCGAGCATAGCTCTCTCCATAGCTCGACCCATAGCCTAAAGACTCGACTCATAAGCCTAAAGACGAAAGTCTTTAACCAGTGCGTGTTGCCAGTGATGACTTATGGAACTGAGACGTGGTCCTTCACTGTTGGTCTCATAACGAAGCTCAAAGTCACACAAACAAAAATAACTTAAATTAATTATAAGTTAATTAGTAAATGTTACGATGACATAATTCCCGTCGTTAAGATAGTAGTTTTGTAACTATAATTACACCTAAATATAAATAGTAAAAAAATCGTATTAATAGTACCAATATTAGTTCTATTAGTTCAATTATAACTTAATTAGTAAAAATACTACGCCGATATAAAAGCTATTAGTTTAGATTACAATAATTTTACCAAACTCAATAAGGAATGAAGTACTTAAATAATATTGTTTATTTAAAATGGTAGTTGGTTACTAATAATTATGTTTATATTAAAATAATAAAACAACATGAATCACTTAAATCTATTAAAAGTTTGTTAGTAAATATAACACCAATGTTAGTCCCCCGTCCGACTCCGACGCATCATTGTAGAAGAAACTCTTGCATGGTGAATTGCCTGTTTATGGTCATACTTTATCGAAGACACTTAATACTTTCGATATCTACCTAATTTTTTAAGTTCAATTGCATAAAATGGTTAATTTTCTATTTGTTCGTTCTGTTCCATTATTATTCCATGATAATCGCTATTTCGTACATACATACTCACATTTACTCAGTTCAGAAATATTATTTAGTTACTATGGTCATACTAGTATTACTAAGGGCTTTGTCTTCTTCTATTTAATGCTCTTTTTCAACTATAATAATTCTATTAAACTCATTTACATTAAAGGTAAAGTAACAAATTATTTTTTAAATAAACTACATAGTTAGTACAGGTAGTTTTGCTTATAATAATTACCAAGTTAAAAAAAAAAACAATTCATTTTTTCGTAAAGTTTATGGGGATATAAGGCCCGCTATCAAATCCGACTAGAACAAATAGATATTAAATAAGCTCGATTGAGGAATGAATTAGAGCGAAAACATTAAAACACCATTGCACCTAAATAAAACACTTGATTAGTTTGAGATACGCTGATTATAGTTAATACATAGTTGTCATAATGTTTCGGAATGCTGTAGGGACCTAAGGACAGTCAGAGGTCAACTGCTGTAGGCCTTTAAGCTAAAATATGTTTACGAACTCAAAATTGCATGAAGTAAATAATATTGTAGTTCATTTAAAATGGTAGTGTTGTTAATTAAAATTATATCTAAGTTCAAATAATAAAAAAAAAAAAAAAAAACTAACTTAAATTATTATAAGTTAATTAGTATATGTTACGATGACATTAATCCCGCCGTTAAGATGGTAGTTTTGTTATTGTAAATACATATAAATATAAATAGTAAAAAAAATCTTATTAATAGTACCAATATTAGTTCTATTAGTTCAATTATAACTTAATTAGTAAAAATACTACGCTGATATAAGTACTATTACTTTCAATTACAATGATTTTATCAAACTCAATGAGGAATGAAGTACTTAAATAATATTTTAGTTTATTTGAAATGGTAGTTGGTTACTGTATGCGCTGTTTCAATAAAATTCAAGAAGTACACATAAAATTAGGCAACCAAAAGTGAAAGGGAGGGACTTACGTGCTGATGGAGCTCCTATACCTGCCGGCCGGCAGTGATACGATGACACTTTTTAGTTTCTTGTTAACTCGGTTACTGATCTGAATAGAATGGGCCAGCGTCACTGGATGACACCACCTTTTATGTTAATATTTTTGAATGAGGGGAGGACGATTGATATTAGAGGGTAGGAAAAGGGAACGGAAATGTTGCCCGACAAATTTCCCCAATAATGGTCAAAACAGTTACTTATAATTATGTTTATATTAAAATAATAAAAAAAACATGAATCACTTAAATCAATTAAAAGTTTGTTAGTTTATATGTATTTGTCAAGTAGTTTTCATCAGTTAGTGAACAGTCCTACTAGACACCAGGTTAATCAACAACCACCAATGTTAGATCTCATCTTGGTTAATGAAGACACTCTTATACATGACATTGCTCATTTACCTCCCATAGGCAAAAGTGACCATTCTGTGTTACAATTTACCATTTAATGCATAGTTCACAAGGAAAATTCTATATCAATTTTAAGAAGGAATTACAAAATCGCATTGATTATGACAACTTTAACACCGACCTTAGCAACAATTTGAAAATGATAGATATATCTAGTGATCCGGAGCAACTGTGGAATAGTATTTTAAATACAATTAACATCACCACTGATAGCCATGCTCCATTGCGGCAAGTGATCATCAAGCCAAAAAATAAACCGTTAAATAAATGTTAACATCCTCAAATTGATCTCAGAGAAAAAAACATTATGGGTTAAGTACAGAGCCTCTATGAATGTAGATGACTATCACAAGTTTAGGGAGGTGAATAACAGATGTGTTGCACTGTGCAGACAACAAAGGACCAGTTATGAAACTAAAATTCTCAGTAGGGGTGATAAAGCTTTCTACTCCCACATGAGACGATGTACTATGTCAAAAGTTAGCATTCCTCCGGCAATTAGGAATCACAATGGAGACCTTGTTACTCAACCTTGTGAAATATCCGATGCTTTCGCTATTGAATTTGAAAAAGCTTATTCCATGGAACCTCCCCTTGATCCTGGAATGACAGTTTCATCTGTTCCACGTGTAAATGATAGCTTGTGTGACATAACTTTCTCTGAAACGGATGTGATAAAAACTATTAAAAGTTTTAACACTCAGTCATCTCCAGAACCAGATCAGCTCGCAGTCTGTGTTTTAAAAAATTGTGAAAATTGTGCACACACACTTGCCTCTGCTTTGTCAGTCCTCATAAATGCGTCTTTTGAAGCTGGACGTCTACCTCAGGATTGGAAGCATTCTGTGGTCACTCCCATATTTAAGAAGGGGGACAAAATGCATCCAGAGAATTATAGACCTATAAGCCTTACTAGTATTGTAGTTAAAATAATGGAAAAAATTATAAATAGGAAACTGACACAGTTTCTCCATAGGCATTGCACGGTTTTGTTGAGAAAAGATCCACTATCACCAACTTGCTAGAGTGTGTCCATACTTGGAGTAATGAAGTGGACGGACGAAATCCAGTGGACATTGTTTATTTAGATTTTCAGCGAGCTTTTGATAGAGTCCCTCATCAGCGTCTCCTAATGAAATTAGACCATTATGGTATACGTGGCAGGCTGCTGAAATGGATAGAGCATTACTTAACTGGAAGAACTTTTCAAGTTCGAGTCGGAGATTCCCTATCGCAGCACAGGAATGTGTCCAGTGGTGTGCCACAAGGATCGGTGACTGCTCCCCAACTTTTTGGGATTTTTGTAACTGATTTAATTGAAACAATTAAAAGTCAATCTGCCTTTTTTGCTGATGATGGTAAATTTTTTGCAAACCCACTAGTTAGTTCAGGGCGGCTTCAGGAGGATCTAGATCATGCGCATGACTGGACCATGGACTGGGTTGTCAATCTAAATTTTGCGAAGTGTGGGGTCTTACATCTAGGCAAGAATAACCCACTAATTACATATTATCTCAATGGTGCCGCTTTATCTTCAGTGAATCAGCAAAAAGACCTCGGTGTTATAATTACACCAAATTTAAAATGGGAAGAACACATTTCTGCAATTGTAAAGAAGGCCAACTCTTTTCTTTACATCATTCGTGGATCCTTTCAATCAATAACTGTAGAAATGTTTCTTAAAATATATAAAACTTATGTGAGGCCACTACTAGAATACGGTTATCAAATTTGGAGCCCCTACTTCAAAAAAAGATATTGATTTACTTGAAAGTGTGCAAAGAAAAGCGACAAAATTACCATATTCCCTTCGCCGTAAATCTTACACAAACAGGTTAAAAGCCCTGCGCCTCACTACATTGGAAGAGAGACGGTTGCGGGGTGACTTGATCGAAACATTTAAAATACTGAATGGATTTTATAATCTTCCTCACATTAGGAACATGTACAGATTCAAGGAGCGTAAGAGAGACAGTCGGCGTCATAAGTCCCAGTTGTCCCACGCGCCATCACTGAACACTGCACATCACATCCTCAGCAACAGAGTGGTTTACAACTGGAACAGGTTGCCTGAGGATGTTATTTCAGCAAAGTCATTAAACTCTTTTAAGAACAAACTTGACAAATGGATAGTAAAAAGACAAAATCATTTTAACAGACAATTACCTATAATTTGTTATTTCAACACTGAGATATAGGCACATCAGCTAAAGCTGCTTGCCTATTAATCAATAAATAAATAAATATTACGCCGATGTTAGTCCCTCGTCCGACTCCGACACATCATTATAAAATAATCTCTTGCATTGTGAATTGCCTGTTTTATGGTCATATTTAATCGAAGACACTTAATATTTTCGATATCTACCTAATTTTTTAAGTTCAAATGCATAAAATGGTTAATTTTCTATTTATTCGTTCTGTTCCATTATTATTCCATGATAATCGCTATTTTGTATATACTCACATTTACTCAGTTCAGAAATATTATTTAGTTACTATGGTCATAATAGTATTACTAAGGGCTTTGTCGTCTATTAATTGCTCTTTTCAACTATAATCATTTTATTAAACTCATTTACATAAAAGGTAAAGTAACACATTATTTTTGAAATAAACTACATAGTTAGTACAGGTAGTTTTGCTTATAATAATAACCAAGTTAAAAAAACAATTCATTTTTTCGTAAAGTTTATGGTGATATAAGACCCGCTATCAAAACCGAATAGAACAAATATATATTAAACTAGCTGTTACCCGCGACTTCGTCCGCGTAGAATTTTGATTTGTTTTGTGTGTAAATTCACTGCTTTCAAAAAATGGTAAAAATGTAGAGTTGTTGTCTTACTTTGTTTGTTAAAGTTCTTATAGTAACTACGGGGTGTTTTACATTTCACTCTTTACCATACAAACATAACTTATGTGAATTCTTACAAAAACAATAATTTTGCCAAATTAGTAACGTCGGCAGAGTTTTAGTCAGCTATATGCCGATTCAGATTCTTGTAGGTTTTCTATTTCTTTTTAAGGGTTTTTAAGACCCCTTCTAATTTTTCCCGTGCTGCCTTTTCTTCGCGGTAATGGGTATATAACAGATGTTCATTTTCCGTTTTTAATTTAATCGGGCTGCTTTTTGAACCGTCCATTATTTATGTGGGTTTAACTTCGCCTTAATAAACTGTTCAAGTCTAGCCGATAGGCATCGCTTGGCAGTATCTAGGTCATATTGACTCACCTAACGTGCGGCCGGCGGCTGTCCTGTTATGATTCGTCAGCAGATACACTGCACAGTGGTGGTTACGCGCGAATTACAACGCGCGACTGATCTTTTCGAGCAATGAACACGTAATGAGCAATGAACACGTAATGACGTATATATATGAATAAGTACAAATAAAAATTGTCATTGTGGGCTATTCCTAAGAGATATACATATACTATACCAGACTTTCTTGTAGACCTTTTAAAGGGGTACAATTACAGGTACAATACTGTTGTACATTACTTAATTTTTTTATTTATTTAGCTCATAGGGTTCAGCCAGCGTTTGCAGTGTAAGCACAAAACGTGTGTTTATTTATGACATTATATTAGATACGTTTAAAATTATCCATGTTTCTCTGGTATTTTATGCACGTATTATAACATTATAAACCTTCTTCGTGAATCACTCTATTTATTAAAAACCCGCATCAAAATCTGCTTGGTGGTTTTAAAAATCTAAGCATATATTTTTAGGGACGGACAGACGCGGAAAGTGACTTTGTTGTATACTATGTAGTGATTATAACATCTCGTGTCACGGTGTTTTTTCTCGTCATTAATTCTTAGACACGGCTAGACCGAACCATTTATCATTTTTTTCGTAACTTTCGTTGGTAAGTGAACAATAAACAGTTTTCAAACGGAATTTTAGTTTTTCGCTACTTTTATTGTGTGAAATACAATTGAATTAACTGAACCATCGTTCATTGACACGCGGTGCTTAATTACTTTAACATTTATATTTATGTATTACTGTAATACACTGCTGTGTTGTTGTTATTTATCGTTTATAAAGCAGAACAACGTTTGTCGAATCGTAACCTATATCGTGCGCTTTGCACGCCTCATCCAAAGGATTGATGCCAATATCGCCTCTTTTAAGACGTTTCTCCAATTTTGTTCCAGGCCCGCAGTAATTATATCCAGGAAGGTGTAACTCGAAAGGTAATTTATTAATGAATGTATTCACAAATCCACCTCCTATCTTGACAGTGGGTTTTTTACGACTGACAAAATTTCTCTCGTACATTATCATTTTTCTTATCGTAGAGGTCAGTCAAGTGCTAACGTCAAGATTATTATAAACCTCACTAAAACTGTGTAAGCAGTTTTAAGACCTCACTAGAAATGAAGTTTATAAAACAACCCACCAGCTTATCAGTTAAAGAATGGGATGTGAATCCAAACAGCGGTGATTGCAACGTTTCCAGACACGGTATGCTGCTGCCTAACAGTATACGATGTTTAGTATGCGGTCCGTCTGGGTGTGGTAAAACAAATCTCTTGCTCTCTCTCGTATTGGAGGCTGAAGGTTTAATTTTTGATAATATTTACTTGTATTCAAAATCGTTGAATCAGCCCAAATATGTGTTTTTAAATCAAGTTTTCAAACACGTGCCAGAAATAAACTTTTACACATTCTCGGATAAGACGGAGGTCACATCACCGGAAGAGATTAACAATAATAGTATTATAATATTTGATGATGTGTCAACCAATGGAAAATCAAGAACCTATTCGTATGCATTTTGCTATGGGTAGGCACAAAGGGGTTAACTGTTTTTATCTATGTCAAACCTATAGCAAAATACCTAAACAGCTGGTGCGAGATAATGCAAACTTTATGGTTATTTTTAAACAGGACGAAATGAATCTGAAGCATGCTTACGACGATCACGTGAATACAGACATGTCGTGGTATGCATTTCTAGATCTCTGCAGAGAATGTTGGAAAGAGAAGTATGGATTTTTAGTTATCAATAAAGAAAGCGAGCTGAACAAGGGTCGCTATCGAAAAGGAATAGACACGTTTGTAGTTTTATAAAGTGTGAATACCAGCTCTGAATCAGGATAAAACCGGTAAACACGAGTGACATCGAAACATTTCATCATGAGTACTTCAAAGGTGCAGATCTTTGCTGATAAGAAGCGTCTGTGAAAAAGACAATTAAGTCACTGAACGAGGGTAAGGTTGAATTTGCATCCAAAGACGAGCCAAGTCGAATGATAGTTCTATCTCTCAGTATAAAAATAAGACTGATACAGATCGTATCATTGATGATGATAATGATGATGATGCTGATTATAAAGACGCTGATGAAGAGTCAGACCCATACAACTCGAGTATTGAATCGGTTGAATCTATCAAAAATCTGATTTCAGTCAAGATGTTATTAATTCTATTGCAAAACCCTACATGAATAATCTTGTAATCAATCAGATAAACAAAATACCGTATGGAGTACGCATATATTCAGATGGATTTCATATAGGAGATAATAGTATTATCAGTTTTGGCAAGGATTATTTTAAAATCAAAATGAGAAATTCAACTACTCCCCGGCTTGATGGAACTTTTATTTAAAAAGACCCCAACCTATCACTCATTAGAACGGTTGATGGTGTCAATTATCGCAATATAGTTACCATGACTAATTCTCATAGACGAAATTTTGCACCTGATGGTCAGATACAGGGCGATAAGAGTCTCAAATACTCTAAATATATTAAAAATCAATCATTACCTAAGCAAGGTGGATGTCTCAAAGACCGATCTTCTTCAACAGCAAATAATATCAAACGTTTGGTAATGAAAGATATAATCCAAACACTGATTTAATATATTGGGATGATCCTAATGAGTTAGTTGAACGCTTACGTCTTCTTATCACTTCACAAGGTGCAGACAATAACGCACATAATAATGAAATTCTCGCTATAATTGAGGAATTGCAAGAAGCTAATATAATACGTCCTACACAGTCTTGAACTAGCATCACCTCTTTCAGCTATAAAGCTCTCTCATTTCAAGAATCCTAATCTAGTAATAAGATGACTGTTAATAAGTTTGGACGTTTTCTTGACCGTCGCAACGATGGTAAAACCTCAGAACAAAACCTAAAGATTATGAAGACTCAAATCAACTTTGAGAACCGGCTTCTGAGAAATGTTCGCCGAGGTATTTCTAAAAATGATGTAGTCGTAAAGGACCAACTATATGAGGCTATTAATCTATGCATTCTGAAAACTAAAAAAACCTCTCAAAGTATGGAAGAAATCTTGCAAACTATACAGAAATACCACTCTCCTAAAGCAAAACTTAAACCGACTCCATCATCGCCAACACCTGCAGCACCACAGCCAGCAGCAGCAGTAGCAACGGTACCGTCATCGGCAGCGACGGCGACAGTACCATCACCCACAGCAGTGTCATCAACATCAAAACCAAAGCTAAAGTCGTCACGACTGCCTCTCACATCGCCGGCATTGGCAAAACCATTACGGTTGCAACCGCGGCAGTCATCACCATCACTACCGTTCTCATCAAATTTGCGGGGATAGAGAAGATCACAAGTCACGATGAACAAGTTGCAGGTTGTTCGCGAGCTACATAAAAATGCTCGTAAAAAATTTCCTCGGAGACGTTTCATACAGAAGGGCTTAGATGACACCTGGCAAATTGATTTGATTGATATGCAGCAATATGGCAAGTATAATAACGGTCATAAGTATATACTGATTTGTATTGATACATTTTCAAAGTATGCGTGGGTTCAACCCATCAAGAGTAAGTCTGCTGAAAATTTGACGCAAGCCATGTCGAATATACTAGGTAAAATTGTCTAAAAGGAGACCTAAGAATATTCAGTCTGACAACGGTCGTGAGTTTTCAATGAAAAGTTTGTCAAACTTTGATGAAAAAATACAACATTAATCACTACTCCACGTTTAGTGTGAAGAAAGCTTCTATTGTTGAGATACTCATAAGAACTATCAAAGCTTGGGTTTGGCAAAAATTTACATACGAGAGCTCTTATAAATGGAACGGACGTATGTTGGGTGACATAATAGATAGATATAACAACAAAGTTCACAGCACTATCAAGGTTGCTCCAGTAACCTTGAATCATGCAAACGCCGGCGCTCTGTTATCCAATGTTTACAATTTTATCAAAGTGCGACCTAAAGCGAGATATGCACTTGGTGACTTTGTACGAATAAGCAAACATAAATCCATCTTTTCTAAAGGTTACACCGGAAATTGGAGTGCAGAAATATTTAAAGTGGTAAAAGTGGTTACCACAAATCTAATAACCTATAAATTGCAAGATGAAAATGGTCAACCTATATTGGGAGGTAGTCGCGCCAATTAGCGCTATTAATTTAAATATGTTCTACCCATAGATAATGATATAAATATCTATGCATCTATGGCCGATGACGCTAGCGCCACCGCGAGCTTGCGGAAAAAAACAAGCACCTCCTCAGATTTGGTTTACCGCTACAACTGCGCGCGAGTCATCCGCCCATTTTATTTAAAATATCAATTTTGTATCGTTTTACGAAGCTGTGAACACTAATTTTTTCATACATTAATACATATACACCGCACACATTACCAAAATCACAGCTAAGTATCTTTCTATTGTGAATTGTGTTGTTCCCGCATCCCTGGTAAGTTCTCTTTTTGAATTACTATTACTTGATATCATCCCGCCTAAACAAGCAGATAAAAACTAAACGGCCATCGGGTGAAGCCGATGCCCGGCTTGTTTATAGATTTTTGGTGCCTCCTGTGAGCAATAATCCTTAAAAAACGTAAATTATTTCGCAACACAATTTATACCTCCTACCCCGAACCATTTTCTCACCGATATTCGCATTTATTTCTTTGTATTTCCCGCATATATTCGCATCCCGCAACTTTTGGCATAACTTTATCGCAATTTAATCATATCATAATCATAATATTAACGTTGGTTGGACAAAATCGCATTATATTCACGTTTCCCTTGTGTGTACGTAATTGCTACCGCGCTCGGTAGGCGAGTTAAAGATGGCCTCCGCGCGTGAAGCAAAAGCACTTCGAAAAGATATACTTATGCAGGAAACATGTCGTGCAGCGTATTTTGAGTGTTTACAGCGTATTTACGATAGTTCCAGTAACATTTCGTCACCCGAATCCATAGATAGTTTCATCTGCGCCTCGGAAACAATTGATGACATTCGTCACGATTTTATGAAAACGATTCATGAGGCCAACTCATTAAATATGGAACTGGATCCAACCTTTGTACCAGATTTTAACGTATGAAGTGGATTCAAAGATTTATATTGTCAGATAAGACGCGTTCGAAAACAACTTTTGAATTCAAAAAACGATTCTAAACCGCAAAATAAAGAATTAAAACCATCCGCTTCCAAACCCAGATTGCCACCCATCGAAATACCTGAATTCCATGGAAATGTAAACAACTGGAATCTTTTTTATGAAACATTTAAATCCACGATTCATAATAACAGTGACCTAACTGACTCTGAAAAGTTGTACTATCTCTTAGGAAAGTTGAAGGGTTCGGCGCAGTTAGTATTCGCAGGTATTAATCCTACTTCTATTAATTATGAATCCATCTGGAACGCCTTGGTCTTAAAGTACCAGGACAGACGCTTCCTCGCTACCTCATTTCTAGATTCCATATTTGAACTGAAACCTTTGCCCAACCCCGCTACTGCTATACAGCTAGAATCATTCATTGATAAATATGCCGCATCTATAGCCGCACTTCAAGATTTAAAGATACCAAACCTGAGTGATTATATTTTGATTTATTTCGCTTTGAAGCGTTTAGACCGCGATACAGCCAAGGCTTTCGAGATGTTTGTCCGAGATATTGATATACCTACTTATGATGTTTTTATTAAATTTCTCAAAGGTCAAGCTAAAATAATTCAGCGCACTAACCCTATTACAAATATAACAAACAACAAAGGAAAATTTAAAACCTAAAAATCCCGCAATTCCTAAAATATCGCATACATATTTAAACCCACATTCGTCAAATAATGGTTCAACTGTTCCTTGTTTTCTGTGTAATAACATCCATGAACACATATATCATTGTAAAGTATTTTTGGAACTCTCGCCCGGTCAAAGACACAAAATTGTAAAAGAAAACAATTTATGTACGAATTGTTTAAGTTCCAAACATAAGTGGACCGCTTGTAAAGTGTGCAAGGTGTGTCGAAATGTGGTGATCGACATCATTCATTAATTCATTTACAACGCAGCAACTTCGGAACAACCTATGAATACGGGCCCGCCCGGACCGCTACCGCAACGCGCGCCTTCGAATCATACTCCGGCGGCCGCGGCGGCGCCGGACGCGTCTACTTCGCACGCCTCGACCGCTATTATCTCTCCGCTCCCGCGCCGCGGCCGCCCGCGCTGCAGCCTCCCGCGCCGTATAAACAAGGTGGTGTTTCTTATCTATCAGCTGACACGACCAACTCCCGCTCAAATCCGCCACAGGTTTCTAATACCACTGTATTATTATACACCGCGTGTATTAATGTTCGCGACCGGTATAATAATTTAATACCATGCCGATGCATTATCGATCCGGGCTCACAAAATAACTTTATTACCGCTTCTTGTTGCCGCAAGTTAGGCTTAAATATTTCGCAGTTATCTCGTAAAACTTTAATTAAAGGTCTCGGCGACCACGCTAATGTTGCGCGTGGAAAGGTAGACATTACGTTTTCCAGTCGCGTCGACCCTAATATTACCTACAATATGAATACTTTGGTTTTAACCCGCATAACTGAAAAACTACCTACCGC
Source organism: Ectropis grisescens (assembly GCA_017562165.1). Taxonomy (NCBI): domain Eukaryota; kingdom Metazoa; phylum Arthropoda; class Insecta; order Lepidoptera; family Geometridae; genus Ectropis; species Ectropis grisescens. The sequence continues at coordinate 12,052 of JADLOZ010000350.1, read as the reverse complement.
ACCAATTGACGTGACGTCATGTAAATATTTAGACGGCTTGCCGCTCGCTGATGAAAACTTCGCTTCGCCGTCTGATATTGAAATTTTGGTCGGAGCACAATTGTTCGTAGAACTTTTGTTACCGGGCAAGATCACGGGTTCGCCATGTCAACCCTCCGCTTTTCTGACTACATTAGGCTATGTGATCATGGGGGAAGCAGAAACGACTTCCGAACCCACTGATTATTCCCTATCGTATCACGCTACCACAGAATCGATTCACGAAGATCTCGGAAAGTTCTTTAAGTTAGAGGACATAAAGGAAACAACTTTTTATCATCGGACGATCAAGAATGTGAAAATTTTATAAAGCTACAACTACCCGCGACGAGACTGGGAGATTTATTGTTAGCCTTCCTTTTAAACAGAGCCCTAACAGTTTAGGTGACTCATTAAAAACCGCCCGACAACAGTTTTTACAATTAGAACGCAAATTTCAAAAACAGCCCGATTTTAAAACACGCTATGACGAAGTTATCGGTAATTATATTTCTGAAGGATATCTTATTGAAGTCCCAGAGCCAAAAACCAACGGGACGGTTTCGTTTTGCCGCACCATGGAGTGATTCGCGACGATAAAACTTCGTCGAAGTTACGCATCCGTACTAAAAGCTAACCAAGCTACCGATAATGGCACATCGCTTAATGATATCTTACATACCGGACCGCCGCTACTGAACGATTTACTCGTTATATTATTAAACTTTAGACTATTTGAAATCGCTGTCACCGCAGATATTCGTCAAATGTTTTTAAGAATTTTAACCCGCGACTATTCATATCAACAAATTCTTTACCGCTTTGACCCCCGCGAGCCTATTAGATGTTATGCTTTCCAATGTGTAAGTTTTGGATTATGTTCTAGTCCATTTTTGGCAAATCGTACGGTTCGAGAACTAATTAACCAAGAAAAGGAAATTTTTCCGCTTGCCGCTGAACTAGCGATACGCGATCTTTATGTTGACAATATTGCCAGTTCGTTCCAGAATACGGACGTGGCCGTGAAGTCATCGCAACAATTGATTGAATTGTTTAAGGCAGGTGGGTTTGACTTATTAAAGTGGTCGAGCAACTCGCACGAAGTGCTCTCGACTATCCCTGAATCGCACCGCTTGACAGATCCCGTCGCGTTAGATAAGGACGAATCGCTAAAAATCCTCGGTATGCAATGGCTTCCCGCTAGCGACTTGTTTACCTATACTATCCATCCGTCAGACCGCGTATGTACCAAACGCAATATTCTTTCCACTATAGCTCGTCTTTGGGACATTATGGGTTTGGTCGGTCCGGTTATAGTATATGCGAAAATTTTAATAAAAGATATTTGTTCTCTAAAACTCGATTGGGACGAACAGCCGCCAGATAATATTGTCCGTACTTGGATTCAATTCCAATCGGAATTGCCGCTTTTATCAAATATAAAATTTTCCCGCCATTTAAATGTTTTCGAACACAGCGAAATCTCGATTTTAGGATTTTGTGACGCTAGTGAGAAGGCGTACGGAGCCACCGTATATTTACACGCGAACAATCGCGGCGTGCCTAGCACTACTCTCGTAAGCGCCAAGTCGAAGGTGGCCCCGAGCGACAGGGTTGTCACTATGCCGCGGTTGGAGCTACTCGCAGCCCTGCTTCTCGCTAAACTTCTCCATACAGTCATCGATATTTATTCTCCTCGCTGTTTACTAAAAAATATATACGCTTTTTCCGATTCCACAATCGCACTACACTGGATAAACTCCTCTCCGCACCGCCTTCAAACATTTGTCGCAAACCGCGTATCTAAGATACAAGAATTATTACCCGCTAATCATTTTCATCACATTCCCGGAGTTTCTAATCCAAGTGATTGTTTATCGCGCGGCCTACTGCCATCACAACTTTTAAATCACCCGCTATGGTTTAGCGGCCCTTCATGGTGTTCAGAAGACCCGAAGGACTGGCCTATAACCCCATTTAAGCCCGACGTTTCAGTGGAGGTGCCAGAGACGAAGTCAATCGCTCTCACATCTACCAATGCAGTAGATGACTCCACACTGCTGGGTCGATTAGCCGCACGTTGTTCATCACGGAACAAACTTTTACGCACCGCAGTGTATATTTATCGCTTTCTAAAATTATTACCCCGCAACGATTTAATTTCCGCGACCGATTTAGAATTTGCAGAAACAAAAATTTTGACCTTTGTTCAATCTGTTCATTTTAAAAATGAAATTAAACTCATTAAATCTGACAAAAAATGTCCTAAATACATGCAAAAATTGCACCCCTTTATTTCTAACGATCTAATTAGAGTAGGCGGACGACTTAGGAATGCCGATCTTAATTTCGATCAACAACATCCCATTTTACTGCCGCGCAAAGATCACATTGTTAATTTAATTGTGAATCATTATCACCGCAAGTTTTGTCACGCCGGTCCCAATCTTTTGTTTAGCCTGTTACGTCAGCGCTATTGGATAATAACCGGTCGCCGCACTGTACGATCGCAGATCGACAGATGTAATTATTGTTTCCGCGCTCAACCTAAACCCACATATCCCTTGATGGGTGATTTACCTCATACGCGTACGCAAGTTGTTCCAAAGGCTTTTATTTACGACTACGCAGGTCCATTGAATATTACACTTAAACGCGGACGAGGGATTCGCAATCAAAAAGCCTATATATGTTTATTTATATGTATGACGACTCGCGCCGTTCATATTGAAATGGCATCCGATCTTAGTACCGCAACATTTATCGCAGCTTTTAAACGTTTTCTCTCACGTCGCGGTCCTATTTCGGTGCTCCACACAGATAATGCTACCAACTACGTCGGCGCAAAGTCATATTGTGACGAGTTATATCATGTCTTATCCTCAGATACATACCGCAGCGCTTTAGCCTACGAATTGGCTGATTATAAAATACAATTTAAAACTATATCGCCAAATTCACCGCATTTCGGCTCATGGGAGCCGCTAATAAAATCAGTAAAAACGCATCTACATCGCATAGTCGGTTGTCAAATACTTACCTTAGAGGAAATGAATACCATTCTTTGTCAAATAGAAAATATAATAAATTCTCGCCCGCTGTGCTCAACACTTAGCCAGGATCCTAGCGAGCCACTGGCTATCACACCCGCTCATTTTCTTACATTGACGCCTTTAAAATACCTACCAGCAGAACCAATTGATGATCGCCCTTCGCACTTATTAGAAAGATATCAGTTATTGGACAGATTAGTGCAATCTTTCTGGGATAGATGGTCACTGGAGTATTTAAATACATTACAAACCCGCGAAAAATGGAATTTACCTACATCTAATGTTAAAATTGGTACTGTTGTTCTAGTTAAACACGAAAATAAAGTTCCGCCCTTACAATGGGAGTTAGGTATTGTCACCAAGTGCATCCAGGAGCAGATGGAGTTATCCGGTTGCAACTGTTAAAACAACTAGAGGTTTCTTTAAGAGATCTTTAGTGCGCCTTTGTCCATTACCTACTCAGTAATAATTTCATAATAATAGGTATTTCACGTTTTATTATAGTTTAGTCTCATTTACATAAAATATAGGTAAGTTAAGCCAAATAGTTGCCTATAGTTCGCATTAATGTTTTTCTGTTTGTTTCGCAATATAATTTATTTTGAAAGTTGCATACTTTCAAGGCCGGTGCATAGTCGCGCCAATTAGCGCTATTAATTTAAATATGTTCTACCCATAGATAATGATATAAATATCTATGCATCTATGGCCGATGACGCTAGCGCCACCGCGAGCTTGCGGAAAAAAAACAAGCACCTCCTCAGATTTGGTTTACCGCTACAACCGCGCGCGAGTCATCCGCCCATTTTATTTAAAATATCATTTTGTATCGGTTTACGAAGCTGTGAACACTCATTTTTTCATACATTAATACATAAACACCGCACACATTACCAAAATCACAGCTAAGTATCTTTCTATTGTGAATTGTGTTGTTCCCGCATCCCTGGTAAGTTCTCTTTTTGAATTACTATTACTTGATATCATCCCGCCTAAACAAGCAGATAAAAACTAAACGGCCATCGGGTGAAGCCGATGCCCGGCTTGTTTAGTGTACATAAACTCCTTGTATGATCTTGAGCTCCGACAGACAAAAATACTGGCCTTCGCCGATGACACAGTTTTGCTGTTCTATGGAAAAAACTGGGATGATGTAGTTGATGTAGCCCATAAAGGCCTCGCAAAAGTCGTATCTTGGCTTCGAAATAACCTACTCACCCTAAACAGCAGTAAAACAAAATTTTTGGCCTTCAAAATAAGTGAACGTTCCGGACCTAGCACACTTATTCAGCTAAAATTACACCAATGCAACTACCCAGATGTACGAAGCTGTTCATGTACGGTAATAGAACAAGCCCGCCATCTCAGATATCTTAGTGTCAACATTGATGATAGATTGTCATGGACCGAACAAATCGAAACCATCTGCAAAAGGCTCAAGAAACTATTAATAATAATAAAGCCTTTTTATTTCCATGCACATTACATTGGGTTTAAACAATTATAATTAGTGCTGTAAATTGTAAAGGTGTGTTTAGTGCATGGCTCCTCTCTCTGGATATAGGCCTCCAACTGTTTCCATAATATACGATTTACCGCCTTCGTCATCCAGTCTTCACCGGCTGTATTTTTATTTCATCAACCCATCGATCTTTAGGCCTTCCTTTTTTTCTTTTTCCATTGGGTCCCTTCCATTTGGTGACTCGTTTAACCCATCTCTTGTCTGTACTACGTGCGATGTGGCCAGCCCATCTCCATTTTAACTGTTGTGCGTGACGTTCTGCATCTATTAATTTTGTTTTCTTGCGAATATCTTCGCTCTTGATTTTATCACTAAGTTTTATACCTAGCATGCTTCTTTCTATCGCCCGCTGGCACGAACGAATTTTACCCTTAGTTTTCTCATGGAAAATCAAAGTTTGTGCTCCATATGACAAGCATGGTAACAAGCAGGTATCTACAACTAATCAACAAGAAACTATTACATATCTTTAAAAAACTTGGAGCAGTTGCTTCTCCTGACACCCTAAGTATTGTTTACCTTGCCTTGTGCCAGTCTATCATCGGTTATGGTGTGGTGTGTTGGGGCGCCTGTGTTAAAACGTTGCTTATAAAAGCTGAGCGAGCACAACGAGCAGTCCTAAAAGTAGCCTATCGAAAGCCGTATAGATACCCTACTAACCAGTTGTATCGTGTTACAGGCCATTTGAGTGTTAGGCAGCTCTATATTCTAGCTACCGCCCTAAGATTCCATAAAACAGCTCATTTATCGGTCAGTGAATTACAAAGATCCTCCAGACGAAACTTTTGGAAACTTCCATCAGCCAAAACTAATTTTGCCCAAAGACGCTTTGCCTATAGAGGTCCTTTTATTTATTAAGCTTTGGACAAAGGTCTTGATATCATAAATGAAACTCGACGCAAGTGTAAATTTAAAGTTACTAGCTACCTCAAGAGTTTGACATATAAGGAGACAGAATTTTTTATAAGCCCGCACATTTAGCGGTAGGGGCCTGGGTGAATTCTCTGCATCTTATGACTCTGCAGTTTGTGGTGTGTATCTGAATCTAAATCATCGATGAGTGACTGTGTGGGTGTCTGGAATAGGATTGAATGGTACACTGTGAAAAAATATCTGGTAACCAGTCTAATGGTAATGTCGCACATTATAGGTTTTTGGTAGGTAAGCATCACTCCATTGTCGAAATGTTGAAAAATGATTAATCAAAATATTCTAACTAGCCTAGCACTTAACTACACACACTTATACACCCTCGCACCGCACACTTACCTACTTACGCATGCAAACACACACACACACCCTCCCTCGCAGCGTCACACACAAACACACACGCACACACACACACACACACACACACACACACACAAATATACATACAAAAGCAAACATTTTCATACACGCTCGTATATCAAAGTTAAAATAATGTTATTACGTGTGTTACGCTAGCCTAACACTCGGTAATCGCTGCGTCTGCATCGCCCTCGATTCCGCGGTAGCAACGAGGACCGCGGCGTCAGCGCAACGTGCCGTGGGAACGTGACCACGCCGCGACACCCGAAGCTGCCTGCGCGGCCGGCCCGCCGCGAAGCGCATTCTTAGATCCAACTTCGATCAAATCAATTCATTTTTAGTTTTAATTATAATTGTAATTTTATTAAATTAGTTTAAAAAGTAAATTGGGTTTTTTTGCGACCTTCGGCTGCAATAAACATAATTGGCGCAGTCGGTAGGATTGTAAAGTAAAGTCATTAAAATCGCGGCTTTTACAATAAAAGAACTTACGGTTGTAGTCGAAGGGAATCCAGACATTGATTCGGCAAAAGGAGACCATGTTGTAAGTGCTTTGAATTTTTCTCAGTCCTTATTCCTTTAGCCTTATTCCATCCTAATTTTATTGAACCCATATTTTATTTTATTTTCTCTCATTTATTTTTGTGTGTGTAATTTCTTTTTATACTGTGTCATTTATTTCTGTGTAATTTTGTGTGTGCTATATGTGTACTGTGTAATTTTTCCAGGCGCATATATTGTGTTAGATTAATTTAATTTTTCCAAAATTTTCCATCCGAGGAAAATTAAGGACATTAGAGTAGGTAGAAGTAGGTCGTATAATAGGTTTAATTTAGTTGACGCGAGTAGAAATCTAGAAGAAATGGAGCAGCCCCAAGCTCAACCTCAGCCTCAGGCCCTCGCTCTATCCGCGCATGACAATATAGATGTCATTTACAAGTCACTTAGACTGTTACCCGAGTTCGACGGGAACCCGCATATCCTTACGCGGTTCATTAATTTGTGTGATCAAATAATTATAGCTCACGCGAATCCGCAGCCTGGGCACGAACTATCCAACTTAGCCCTCACTAACGGAATACTAAATAAAATCACGGGACCCGCGTCTAGATTGATAAACGCCAATGGCATACCGGAAACCTGGCAGGGTATTCGAGTGCCCTTATTAACACTTTCGCAGACCATCGCGATGAAACTGCTCTGTATAGTGACCTTTCCCTACAGACCCAAGGGTCTAGTACACCTCAGGAATTTTACGAGCGCTGTCAAAATCTTTTTAGCACAGTTATGACGTATGTGACTCTACACGAGCATATTCCATCTACTATTGAGGCTAAACATACACTGTACCAAAACTAACCCTTCAGGCATATTTAAGAGGTCTAAAAGATCCCTAGGATGCAGGATACGCTGTATGCGACCTGAATCTATGGAGAAGGCGTTGGAATTTGTCCAAGAGGAGTTAAATACGCTGTATTTGCAACAGCGCAATGATGGTAGTGGTCCTAAAAGGAATACCATCAACCGTCACAATTGCACAAAATTTACCCTTAAACACTTTTGTTCCAAAGCCCATGACATTCGGTATGCCTGTTAGACAGCCGAATTTTAACATGCCCGGTCCGTCGCGGCAAATGCCAATGTTGACTCAACCTCCTCAAGGTTGGAGACCTAGCTACCCAAACCAAGTGCACCAGCCTCGAGGCCTAACCAGGACACAGCAGATGATGCGTGCTCCACCACCAAATTACAATAACCAACAAAATAACTTTTCTATGAATAATAGGCCTCAACAGCAATATAGATTCGGCAACCAAACTCGTCCGATGAGCGGGGTCAGTCATTTTGTTCCTAGAGCTTTACCACCCACTATGCAGGGACACGATTGGCGGAAATTCGGGAATCCGCCCCGACTAATTACTTTAAAACTCGCGAAATGAACCATAACGAGTGCGACTTTAACCACCCTGACCACGACACATATTGTACCGATTATGAAGAACAGTACTATTACCCCTACTATGACTATACCGACTATGGTATACCCAGAGCCTCAGCCCTATGCTGAATCGGTAATTTTAGAGGAAGTAGAACAATCCCTCCTGTAAATGATACAAATTTTCAACAGGAGTCGAAGTGCGAAAAGCCAAAATAGAATTGAACTTTCACATCCAAAGACAGCTGGGTTACATTCAAATATCTAACCCACCATTAAAACTTTTAATTGATACGGGCGCTAATCAGTCTTTTATAAGCCCAGACGCTGTCGAAAAATATTTCAGTGATGTCCTCTGAACTACGACCCTTTGAGGTGACAAATGTACACGCCACGAGTAAGAACGATTACCGATAACATTACCTTGTTTCTCGGAATTCTGTGAGCAAGATGACATTACGTTATTCGTGTACAAGTTCCACAATTACTTTGATGGACTAATTGGCTTTGATTTACTTGACGTGTGGGTTTCTAAAATAGACCTTAGTAGTAAAGTTCTGGTTACTCGTAATGCTGAGATACCTATTCGGATGTATGACTCTCGTAACGCTAATCTTTATGAGGAAATTATTCCAGCCAACTCTTCCAAATTAATTAGGCTACCAGTAAATTCACTAGACGGAGACGTGGTAGTTGAAACTCAGACTATTTGTAATTGCCTCATTTCCGATTGCTTAACCACAGTTGAAAATAACCGCGGTTGGGTAGAAGTTACTAACCCCACATCTAACGATATTATTTTTGCTATGGATAGACCGGTAGAAGCCGAGGTATTTAACATCGAAAGTGAACGTACTGGAATTTTACCGAATCGCGTTAGTGAAGTTGTTTCCCGCCTCCGCACTAAACATCTAAATGTGGAAGAACGCGTTAACTTAGAACGCTTATGCGCGGCCTATGCTGATGTGTTTTATCTTGAGGAGAATCTTTAACATTCACCAACAAAATAAAACATAAAATAAGAACCACCGATGAAATCCCAGTACATACAAAACTTATAGATACCCCTATGTCCACCGACAAGAAGTTAGAGACCAAATTAATAAAATGTTGGAACAAAATATTATAAGACCTTCCGACTCTGCATGGAGCTCTCCAATTTGGATTGTACCCAAAAAGGCCGACGCTTCAGGCAAGGTTAAATGGCGTCTTGTTGTGGACTTTAGAAAAGTTAATGAGAAAACGGTTGATGACAAGTACCCAATTCCCAACATAACTGACGTACTTGACAAACTTGGCAAATGTCAGTATTTCACCACGCTTGATTTAGCAAGTGGGTTCTACCAGGTGGAAATGGATTTGGAAGACATTTTGTAGTGGTAGGACTCTTGGCAGAGTCCGCCTGGGGAAGTACCACACCTTTGCCAGTTATTCTACCGCCAAGCAGTAATGTGCAAACATTACTGTGTTCCGATTGAAGGGCAATGTTTCCAGAGAAATGACAGGGCTTAGAGATATAAGATCTTAGATCTCTGGGTGACGAGCGCAGTGCAGTGCTAGGTAATGATTTGGACTCTCCATGTTCCAATAGCTGCATGTCACTGTGCTGTTATGTGTCAGGCATGTTGCTTACCATCAGGCACATGTCCTGATCGTCTCGTCACTCTTTATTTAAAAAAAAAAAAAACATACATAAAACTGCATTTAACGTAGAGAACGGGCACTATGAATTCTTAAGAATGCCCATGGGTTAAAGAACTCTCCATCCACATTCCAACGGGTGATGGATAATGTTCTCAAAGACCTGCAGAATGAGGTATGCCTTGTCTATCTCGATGACATCATTGTATTTAGCACGTCACCCAGGAACACATCCTAAATCTGGAGAAAGTGTTCAAAAACTGCGAGAATCTAACTTCAAAATTCAAATGGACAAATCCGAATTTTTGAAGCTTAGAGACGGAGTTTTAGGCCATGTCATTTCAAACGAGGGTGTCAAACCTAACCCTAATAAAATACAGGCAATACAAAGGTATCCCCTGCCAAAACAACCACTGAAATCAAACGTTTTCTCGGACTACTTGGCTATTATCGAAAATTCATCCCAGATTTTGCACGTGTGACTAAACCTCTAACCCAATGTCTCAAAAAGGGAAGTAAAATTTCGTTAGACCAGAAATATGTAGAGTGCTTTGAGAAATGCAAATTACTTTTGACGAATGACCCCATACTACAATATCCTGATTTCACTAAGGACTTTGTACTAACCACGGATGCATCGAACTTCGCCGTAGGCGCTGTTTTATCACAAGGAACGATAGGCAGCGATAAACCCATAGCTTACGCATCAAGAACTTTGAACTCTAGTGAAATAAATTACAGTACAATAGAAAAGGAGCTTTTAGCTATCGTATGGGCAACTAAATATTTCCGCCCTTATCTGTTTGGAAGAAAGTTTAAAATTGTTACAGACCATTGCAATGGGTTATGAACCTAAAAGAGCCAGGGTCTCGCTTAACACGCTGGAGACTTAAGCTAAGTGAATATAATTTCACCACAGTATACAAGCAAGGCAAGGCTAATACAAATGCCGATGCTTTGTCGAGAGTAGAAATTAACATCAACGAAGATGTCAGCTCTATTATTGCAAACCCTTCTGAACAACCCTTATCTAGATCAGGATCTACCACTATAATAGCTCACAGTTCTGACGAAGTCCTCCGTCAAATAGATCAGTGTCTGGTTCATCTACCGAAACCATTCACTTAGCGCTGAAAACCCTATTTTGAAGTCCCTATCTCAGACGACCCCTTGAATAGGTTTACTAGGCAACTAATTCTAAATGTCGTAGGTGACATAAAAGGCAGACCAATCGTCTCAAAACCATTTGCAACTCACACACGCACATCCGTTCAAATATCTGAGTCTAACCTTGAGGAGGATGTAATTAATGCTATCAAAGAGTACGTCCACCCTAAAGTCAAAACTGGGTTGCTAATAAATCCGCCTTTAGCGTTATACAAAATTATACCTGTTATCCAAAGCGCATTCAAAAGCTCATCCATGAGCCTGACACTCACTAAAAGGGAACTAGAAAATGTTAAGGAGTACCTCCGTCAACAGGAAATTATTAACAAGTACCACGATGGTAAGACCAACCACCGCGGTATAAACGAATGCTACTTTAGCCCTTTTCACATAAGTACTTTTGGCCAAATATGAGAGAAAATATTACTAAATTTATAAATGAGTGTACAGTGTGCGGTCGAGCCAAATACGACCGTAATCCCATAAAACAACAATTTAAAATAGTGCCACCAGCTACTAAGCCTTTGAACTAGTTCACTTAGACCTTTTGACAATAGAGAGTGAAAAGTTCTTACAATTGTTGACGCATTTTCTAAATACGCCCAAGCCTATTACCTAAGAGACGGGACCGCAGTTAGCGTAGTACAAGCCCTTCTTTTAGTTTTAGCACATCACTCACTACCATTGACTATAGTCACAGACAATGGTACCAGAGTTCACCAACCAACTAATGGCAGAGTTTTTGCGTATCCATAAAATTCACCACCACAGGGTTGCTCCAGCATGCACCAAACGAAAACGGTATAGTGGAGAGATTCCATTCAACGATATTGAACACCTTCGCATTCTTAAAATCAACCATAAATCTGAATCAGTTATAAACCTAATGCCCTATGCCTTACTTGCATATAACAGTAGTATACATAGCCTCACTAAATGTAAACCAATTGAGGTTGAGGTCATAACTGGACATTTTGACCCTAGAGACCCGTTTGACATTGACATATCCTCGCAACTATTACAGCAATACATTACAGCAAGCCACAAAGACAAAATGACCATAGCGTATAAAGAAATTCACGAACTCTCTAACGCCTCGCGTCAAGACTTGACTGAGAACCGAAACAAAAACCGGGAACCAGAAACTGACTATTCCCCAGAGCAACAGATTTTGTTAAAAATCCAGTCGCATCACGACAGAAGTTAGCTCCTAGATATACTCATGACGTAGTAATGGCTAACCTCCCTATTCACATCTACACAAAAGAAGAAGAGAGGTCCTATAGCCAAAAATAGGTTAAAGAGAGTCCCTAAATCTAACTAATTATTCCAGACTGATCCTGATTCTCCATCTGATCCTGCAACCAGCTCTAACGCAGGACATAAAACTTGAAAGCCTCAATGATGGCCCCGGTATTTAACCCT